>OZ010672.1:26368288-26635788 GCA_963932185.1 Troglohyphantes excavatus | reverse complement strand
AATGAGTGTTTGAAATTAAATTATGTAAATGGAAAGTTGAATTTGTTATTATGATGATGTGAGGCGGTGAAAATCATTGAGGTGTAAAGTAACTGTTTTTCAATATTGAGTTAATATCATATTTAAATTTTCTACATTCAAATAATTAAGACGGCAAAATAATGTAACTTATTACTCTTACTTTAGCCACCTAAATAGTAACACTTGTTTGAGTGGCAAGGAAAATCATGGTTTTGGAATTGGAATAGTGGAGCAAGTCAGACTTACATCATTTTTCCGCCAGTTGCGTTCAGTCCAGGAGTGGTGTGACTATCACAATGCGTGGTGATTATGTTTTCAGCATTTTAAGTGAATATGTTAGTGAGATGAGCCCTTCATTTTGTTTTGCAAAGAGACTGAATGACGATATGCATTTCTCAGCTATCAGCATCACCCCAAGCAAACAGAAAGGTAGACCAAGACTGTTGAAATACATTGGTCAAAACTGTCTTTACAGCGGACCTGGACCAGTAACGGCAAAGAAGAAACAGGACGTGTTGGATCATGTCCGTAACCATCTAAGAGTTAAGAACTACTGTTCTTTTGAAAGACGAATTATAATAATTTAGTCGACAACCTTCAACAGGAAAAAAGGAATGAAACTAAAACATTGTATTTACAACGACTACCATTACGACACAGTGACTACTATAAAATTGTATCCACATTTTTTAAATTATTAAATTATCATATTAGTTTATAATCTTTTCGACAAAGTGGAATAAACTTAATTCATGTTTATCAACAGGTAAAATACGCCTTTGGCTGTGAAAACTAGACTCGTGTGCTCTTATACTTTATTACAAAATATATAGATTATATAAACTATAACCAATATTCACCAATCTTTATATAACTCGCAGTCCTGGATTTGTTTTAATATTGTGCTATAAAGCACATAATACAACAAAACCCCATAATACATAATAAAAAATCTCATATATTTTCCAATAATTCATAAAACTCATTTATTTATTATAAAACAATAACAGAACATAAGAAGGTTGCCAGCATTTTTTACAGATTAGCAATCCCTTATGTACTTAGCTTATTTACTACAATAAAAAATTCAAATAAAATATCGAATAAAAAGCACTCTTAACAATACCCATGATTTATCCCTATAATACAATTTAATAATTAATGAAGCCAGTGTCGACAGTAATGAAAAGCATGTAAACGATACCGATCTATCTGCTCGCAACCCATGTCTTACAAAATGATAAAGTGTATAACAAGCAAGGATGGGTATTTTTTTTATAGCGGAAATCCCAATTTCATTACTCGGAGTGCATCCTTAGCATATTTTTATTCCTTACAACAATGTATAACGTGGCATAAATACATTTCTTCGTGAAACTGATAGCAACGATAAAATAAATTACTCTTTTCGATTTTCTTGCTTCGGATTATTTTTTAGGCGAGTTTACGTCTAATGAACGGAATATTTTTGAGCTATTTTCTTAGCATTTTCTTTCGCAAATGCGAAGACTTCGCGACGTGTACCGTTATTGATTGTTCTCGGAAATTGCGGTTTCTTTTCCATTTCATATTCCCATCTTTAACAATTTCCAGAATAATTGATATCGGAAAAATATGCGAAAATGAATCTCCGGTGGCACGGTTGGTTCTGACATATAGCGATACTTCCGTTGCTTTTGTTTACAAAATACATTAGCATTTCTCCGGAGTTCTGCTTGTTGACAGAAAGTTCCCGACAGAACAAGGATATTGACTGCTACACCTGGGAACTCTTACAGGAATTTGCCATTTTGAAATGGGTTGTTTTAGGAATTAGGTGAAAATTTTTTTGTACACGATTGCAGTACTTTACACTAATGGAATATATGACAATTGACTTTAATTTTTTTTTATTGGTAAAGAGTCAATTGTTATTTTTCTTATCGGTTAATGATTTGAAATTGATTTGGAAACTAATACAAGATTTTTTTAAATATTATACTATGTAAATAAATATTGCATATGACACTTTTAATTAATTGTTTCCATTATAATACATTTTCAGTTTTTGGTGTGTTGAAGTAGCCCCTAGAATATCTGAGGGAGGAATGACACATACAAATTAACCCACAACGATTATTACTATAAATCAAAAATTTGCAAACTAAATTGACGTTAGGAAAAGTTACTTCAAATAGATAAAGATACTTGAGGCAATTTTAACCAGTCCACAGTGGATCGTCTAATGTAACCTAAAGAGTCATAAGTCAAAAATCAAACATTTAAAATAAATTAACCACTCCTCTGGACAGAGACGTCTGAAACAAAGTCTAATGTCCGTTGAAAAATTTAAAGTGGGAAAAATTGAATTATAAGCAGCAGTTTTGTAATTTTATGTACGCTGTCAAATTAGACTACTAAATTTGTTCCTTTCATGTGAAAATCTTGATGGGTTCTTTTATTGATGTAGAACCTTTTTGAATAATGTAATCTATAGAAAAAGGTTCAAATTTAAGTATATTTGGACTAAAAGTATTTTTTGTGATATTTTAAAGGTTTTGGCGACATTTTCATGTAAGAAAAAATTTTAGTAAAATTTCAACTATATGTGAATTTTGCTCCAGATTTTGAGCAAAATAAAGCAACTTAATTTTTTTTATATATTCACTGAGTTTTGATACTTATTATGGCATTATTTTTGCCTACCCGTATTTGCACGTTAGGCAGAAGTTGCCTTTTGAAAATATTAGGTCAAAAATGAGTTTTCTGGAAAAGGGAGATTTTTGAAAATAGAATGGGTTATCGCAATATCTATGTTAATTTACATGTAAAAACTTTTCTTTGTTCGTTATTTAAAAAAAATTAAATTGAAGGACTTTTTAGGGTTTTTAAATATGAAATTGGGCGATTTATATTGGTTTTACTTATACGCAAGAGATTCTGGTTCTGCCCAATCAACAGCAATAACTGATATTTTTATCTAATTATAAACAATTCTTGTTATATAAGTTTTAAACTTTATTTTACCATGTTGCAACTCAAAACAACAGAATGCACAAAACAACTCTTAAAAGTTAAGCAGGCACAAAATCAGTGTCTAAAATATTAAAATGAGACAAATGGAGAAAAGGTTCAAAATCATGTTGTGTTCACAGAAACGATTCCTTAATAATAACAAAACATCTGATGAAAAGAGTAACCCAAATATGTAAATTAATTCATTTTACATTGTTCTAACGAAGCTTTAATTCAATTTCACAGAAAAGGCAATAGAGTATTATGTTTCAACTGTAAATAACATTAGCTATTTCGTTAAAATGGTCGATTCGTAGTAGCAGAAAAAGACCACAAAATATTAAGGACCCATTATCATTACCAAATCTCTAATCCCTATTATCTAACGAAAGTAAAGAAATCAAGTTACTCAAAAATTAAACTTCAAAAATCTATACAAGGAATACCATTCTTCAAATATAAGGCCCACACATATCTATATTACGACATTTACTAAAAAGATTAATATTGAAAAAGTAGTTCAACGGTTCATAAAATTCTTGGAATCATTAGAAGAAAGACACATAAATATATATTTAAGAGAAAATAAGAGTGAAAATGAGATTGTGACGTGAGCTAGAAATTTTCATAAAGAAAGAAAAATTATCCATAGACACGTTAATCATGAACCACTAATTTGTATTGTGTTAAAAAGTGAGCCAATTTTCACAGGAAAGTCTTAAGCGAAAAAACATAACTGAATAAATTATTAATCAAACCTTTAAAAATATAGTGAAATGACTCACTGCTTTCCCCTGAAAGTCACGACACAATTTTGCTTTTTAGTAATAGAATTAACATAATATGAGATTCTTAAATCGTCGAATTTCATGGAATTAATAAAAAAGACTTAAAAATAAATTTTGTGGAAAGTTATTATTCACATTTTATAAAATCCACATGTTCTCAAATAGGATCATGCCAAATTATTCTATTAAATACTGCTATTTATTTTTTCTCAAAAAAGTATAATTAAATTTTAAATTTATATATCCATTTATTTTATATTTATATTTGCGAAAAATACCTAGAAGTTAAATTTTGTAAGTAAGTGTTTAAATATCCTAATTTCCTATATTACTAGTATTATTAAATATTATAATTAAATTATAGGATAAGTTTATAAAATATAATATTGTGTAATGTTTTGTAATGCCTTGTAATATTGTAATGTTTTGTAATATTGTGTAAATCTTGAAATTTTAAAGTATTAAAATACATAAAAAATAATTTATAAGTTTAATTAAGTGAACATGCTAATGTGATTTTAAAAATCCAATAGGCCGATTTATCTTAAAACTTGATTAATTCAAATAGCACTAATTATTTCAAATAGCAGTAATAAAATTTGAATTGGGGGGGGTCTCCCTCGCTTATAAGTAAAATGTGTAAAGTACTCGTGAAATTTTATGCCAAAATATCAAGAGCAAAAGGAATTAAAGCCGCTCCTGGCCTTAATTAAATGCCTTCCCTGCCTTCAAAAATTTCAAATTTATATTTCAATTTGTCAAAAATATTATTATTCCCATTTTAATGTAAAAAAAGGTATTTCAAAACCCTTAACGTTTTTTTTTATTATTTAAATCTTTAAAAAAATTTATATAGGGTATAAATTGTGAAAAAAAATACAAACAATTATAGATCTTTTGGGTAAAAATATTGTTTTCTTACATAAATTTAAATAAGATAATTTAAAATTTTTATTCAAAATGTAAAAAAAAAAGTTTCTGTTATACCGTGTCTTTTTCAAATACTACATTTACCCTGCTTTTTAATAAAGCAAATATTTTTAACATTATTAAAATATTTTTGACATATATAATAAGAACTCAAATTTTAAAATCAATTTTTGATACATAAAACCAAAGCATTAAAGTAAAGAATTTATTTTGTTTCTTTTTTTCAAAATCAAGAATTTTTATTTTGTTTCTTAGAAAGCCTTTGTAAATATGCAAAATACTCTACAAAACCAAATACTGATTTTTTTGTAAGAATTTTAATATAAAAGTATAAAATATATAAAAACTCATACTAATGCAAGTATTCTCCAAACCTTTGAATAAAGCGCATGCTCTTCAATGCAGTATTACCTGTTTTTACAATAGATTTTGAATCTCACAAACGCTAAACCAGAAAAGCTTCATTATTGTAATTTAAAAATCTCGGTCAATATTTCGAAGATAGAATGGCACTCCAAATTCCTCTTTTGTTAGATCCAAGCTTAGTGCACTTGTAAAAAAAGGAGAATTTTTTCTAAATTGGTAAAGTGACGCTCTTTTCATCCGAAAAAATAAATAAAATGAAGTACAAATTCCAATATCCCGTTATTTTTCAAGGAAAGTTTCAATTGAAATCAATGGCCTTATACGCAGGAAAGGGAACAAATACTCGTGTATTTTTTTTTTCTTATTATTTCGCTTTCGTATTACGTGCGGGAAGAAGAAAAAAATTCTATTTTTATACCGAAACATCATCTTTTGAAATAAGACCGATAAAATGGAAATGGGCTGCTGTCAATGAATAATCCTTACTTCGAGTGCTGCTTTTGTAATGAATTTTCAAAGTATTTTAACCCGATGAAGAGAATGTGTATAAAAAATGCGTTTTCGTGGGTATTATCGGTAATAGGATAGCTAAATAAGCCAGCGAGGCATCAAATACTGGAAAGACTTTGTTTTAAATTCAAAATATTCCCTATTTTTCTAGGGAGAAGGTTTCTATGATGACTGTAGGCTTAAGGTGAGCATTTTATATTTCTTGAGACAGTTGCTTTTTATGAGGAAGGATTAAGAATTTTATATTATTTTTCTGGGAATAATGTGGCACAGAGCAGAATTTCAATGAGATTTGAAAGTAAATGGACAATTTTCTTATGTAAGTTTCTATGCGCGCGGTTGTCTATTTCACTAAAATTTAGTTATGAATCTTAAATTAAGCTATGAGCAGTTTATCTCCAAGTTCTTATTACAAGTGATTTCGATCGATTCATTGTTATATAAGGATTTAAAAAATATTAATGAGATGATTTAGTTCCACAATTTATTTGTTTTTATACGGAAAATGTGCATGTTATACAACTTTAATAGTAAGCTAGCTTTTCAGTATATTTTTTTCAAGTACAATGACAATTTTTGGCAGTGTATGTTGTGAATAGTACAATATGAAATAAAATTACAAAAATGTACTTCTAATTATTAATTTAAAAATTATTTCAGGTATGAAAAATTATTCGATATTTGAGGTAGTTAATGTAATATTTGTGTATGTCCAAATTGACTGCAGTAGGTAATAGTATTTAACCATACTATTACCTACTGCAAATTGAAAATTCCCAAAATGCGTCAGAATGTCAGTGCGAGAAAGGCTCCGTACCTGTAAAACTCAGCATTTTCAAATTTACAAAATAGTGTGTTTGAAAATTTAAAATTTTAACGTAACTATTTTCAGGTACAGCCGCGGAAAAAAAAAACGAACCACCGATGATTATTTCGTTAGTTTTTATAGAAGAGCTAAACTTAATATACAATTTTGTAGGGAATAAAGTCTACTATACATTGATATACAAAAAATGTGCATAGGGGACTATCTTCATACTCGAATCCGCACCAACTTTAAAATTTTTAATAGCAACACCTACTTTTGACAGAGCAGAAATGTTCCCCACCCTCAAAATAATTTAAATATAAATTTTCGTTAATGTCCTACATTTATGTGCAGAGATATTAGACGATATGTATCTATCTTATTTTAGGGGCTACTTCCACATTGGACAAAGTATTAGTGAGACTTTGAAATGAAGTACGCTGGTAGAAAATGTTTTGGCGTTAGCCGTGGTTGTTTTTTTCTCGTGGTCATCCATTCCCCCACTCCCGTATACACATCGCCTTTATATAAGAATTTAGAATTTTATGCCAACGTGATCACAGCGCTTTTAATTCTCAAAATTAGTAGATTTCTGTTAAGTTCTGCAGATTTTAAATTTGTGTATGACCCCTTAAATGATCATTTGATGCACATTTAAATATAGCCCAAAAACTACACAGAGGAAAATCATGAAATTTTATATATGCATATAAAACGTTTTTCTGAATCCATCACTATGAAAATATAGCATAATTGCTATTTATAAATTTTATGAATATTAATATCCTAATTTAAATAAAATTAAAAAATATACATATAAGTAATGAAAGTTAGTTTATTTTATTTGGGTTGTTTAGAAGTAACATAGATAAAAATATCAGCTTACTAAAATTGTTATTTCGAAAGATATGATTAAAAGTTTAAGAAATTCATTTAACGTTACGAGTTCTAAATTTTCGATATTCATAATTAAAAAACTACTTAACCAAATGACTTGCAAATTGATATTCAACGATAAATTTTGTCATAGATTCTAAATATTGAATCAAAATTGGGTGTTGCTATTGGAAATTTTAAAGTTGGTGCGGATTTTAATATGAAGATAGTCCTCTGTGCAAATTTTTTGCATATCAATGTGTAGTAGACTTTATTCCCTACAAAATGGTATATTAAGTTGAGCTCTACTATAAAAACTAACGAAATAACCATCGGGGGTTCATTTTTTTTCCGCGGCTGTACATACTACGTTTCGTTCGAATCTTATGAAAAAAATGTAGCGTATCCCCAGCGCAGTTTGACAAAGTATCAACAATATCAGTTGTAATCGTCGTAGCCCTATATAATCAAAAACAATCAATTATTAGAAATTTACTTATGGACTGGTACGACAGTTATTATTTTAATTAAACTAAAACACCGAGTGTTATGTTTCGATAAATCATTTTATAAATTGAGATTTATCTTTTGTCCATTTTATACTTTGCAATACATAAATTGAAGGTCCTATCTATAAGATAAGAAAAGTTTCACGAACTGGACATTAATTTTATTTAATATTTATTTTAATAATTTCTTCAATCAAGCGTGGAAAAGTCATATATCTTAAAAAAATTTAATATACCTGATGGAACACATATATCCTTACTTAAAAGAAATTTTCAGGGAAAGGAACTAAGTTTAATGTGTTATGAAAATTGTGATAAGGAGTACCGATATGTCAAAATATGGAATAAAAATCTCAAAGAAAAAATGATAGATTATAGAGTAAAAAAACTTCTCCAATATAAAAAGCAGCTCAGCCCAAGGTAAAATAAAAATGTATACATTTTGATAGTGGCATTTTTCCGCATGAGAACCTGTCGTTTCAATCACACCTTTGGTATTAATATTGCTTTGGTAACTGATTGAGAACTTGCATTCCACGGCTGAAGACAAAAAAAGAAGCAATAGATGCAGAAACCTGAACTCAAGATTTTGATGGATGCACCCTTCGAAATGTCGAAGGACAAAATCGTCCCATCCTTCTTTAGACTTCAAAATTCTTGAGGATGTTCCCTGAATTAGACTCGAATGCCATGCAGCTTTATTCTAATAGAAATACATAGCCAAAATATTTATGAAATGCATGCTTTTAGAAAAATACTTCAATTTAAAGCACATGGTTTGGAGCTGTTTTCTTTACCCTCTTCGAAAATTCGTATCTTAGAAAGGCACTTCTTGGTTTTAATTGCAGGAATACAAACTTCCATTTAAATTGCACTAATATTTACTCACAGTTTTTTCAGAACTTCGTCCATTTAACTTTGTATTTGTGTGTTTTATTGTATACTATCTACTCTTTTTTGGGTTTAATATTGTCATTAGTTAAACTTTTATTTTTCATTCAATAAATATAGGTTCTATGTGGAAAATCGATGGATTTCATGCTTACAAACTCTGAAATTATTATCACAGAGTTTGATAGTGAACAGTAATATTTACTCGTAGTTTTTTTCTGAAGCTTCGTTCACACTTGAAATTATCAAGCAACACATAAAATAAATAGCAAAGTTCACAATATAAAAATTCTTTAGAAAATATTTCTATGATTAATCCAAATTTTTTTTTTTTTTTAAGTTTTCAGTATTTTCAGAAACTTTACAAGATGAAATATTTGGTAGCTTTTGACAAGATAATTTTAGTTTTGACAATTTGTAACGAAACAAACTTCACTATTTTGATTTATTTTGTGAAAGTTTAGTAAAATATGATTAACCATTTTAAATAGTATATGCATATGCACCCTGATTTTTGGTTAATATTTCAACACTCTGACTTTTTCGCCTTAGTCGAAACTTGGCACACTTCTCAATTTAATTTAATTTCAAATCTAAAGCACTTTATTACCATCCAAAGTTATGCAGTCAGAGAAGGCATGTCGGGTCGACCGAGCGGTGGCATTTTATGTGCATATAAGTCCGCAAAGTCAAAGTGATAGATATAACACGCTTCTGGATTCTGTTTTCTGCTACTTATAACTCTTGAGAAAATGTATTATTTGGCTGTTGTTATTTTCCGCCTGATGTTAAATATGACAATGCCCTCAATGAATTCTTTCAATTGATTCAATATCTGAACTACTGTAATGTTATACTCGTAGGTGACTTTAATGCACGCTGTAATTCTTTAAATCTTGTACCCATAGTTAATACACACGATTACCTTTATTCCAATGACTCTATTTTATTAAAACCAAAAGACCAAATTACTAATTCAAGAGGTAAATCTCTGCATCACTTTTGTGTTGAAAATGACTTTATACGTTTCAACGGTATATTACCAGGAGATATAGAGGGAAACTTTACTTATTTATCTGTTAACGGTGCAAGTACAATTGATTATATTATAGTATCCAGTCCTATATTTAATATTTATGTAACAGACTTTTTTGTTTTGCCTAAAATAGGATCCGACCACTTGCCCATATTAGCAACTTTTATTTTTAATACTTTTGAATCACAGAAATTAAACACGCTTAATACCTCAGATGTTCACCTGAAGAAGTCTTCCTGGAATCCAAATCTAATCACTAATTTCATAACAGACATAGACCTTAAATTACAGAATATAACCGATATTGATGCGAAAAACATTGTACCCATCTTTGTGTTGCAGAAAAGTATGACATGATGAAATCTATCTCACCTCATAAACCAAAAAAGAATAATTTATTTGCAGACAGTTGGTTTGATAAAGACTGTTATACTTTAAGATATAACCTTAGGTCAGCTCTGAAACGCGTAACAAAAAACCACATCGAAAACATTCAAAACTATCGGCTCCTACAAAAATAATATAAACAATTATGTACTGGCAAAAAGGAAAGTTACTACTCTTCTATCCAAATTCAATTAGCAAATTGCAATAACTCGCAATCGTTTTGGAAAACTATACGCAAATTGCAATAACTCGCAATCGTTTTGGAAAACTATACGCAAATTTAAAAGAATTAAAGCTACGACCCCCAACATATCACCAAAAGATTGGCTTGATTACTATTCTCGTGTTTTCTCTATTTCAAACAATCAATTATCCCCAAATCCCTCAATTGATTTATGTGTAACACGTTCCTTCTCACACTTCGATTTTATTCTTGACCCATATATCACATCTTATGAATTGGAATCTGTACTACATAAATTAAAAAATGGCAAATCCCCTGGTGTAGATGGTTTGAGACCAGAATTTTTTAAATATTTAGGCCACGAGTCCATTCAGATCATTGCAACAGTTTTTAATAAAGTTTTCGACTCTGGTTCCTATCCAGCTAGCTGGATTGATATTTTAATATGCCCAATTTTTAAGAAAGGTGATCCAATCAACCCGAGTAACTACAGACCCATATCTTTGGTTCCAGTAATAGGTAAATTATTTACATCTATTTTGAACAATAGACTGGTAAGCTGGCTTGATCAAAAAAACTTATTATTAGAAGAACAGGCTGGGTTTAGAAAGGGATATAGTTGTGTGGATCAATTGTTTATTTTAAACTCAATAGTACAAAACAAGCTAAGGAAAAAACGTGGTAAACTCTATGCTGCATTTATAGATCTAAAAGGGGCATTTGACAGCGTCAATCATGATCTTCTGTGGTCAGCTTTAAACGGGATATCAGTCAGCCCAAAATTTATTTCTATTATAAAAGACATGTATAAAAAAGCTACGGCCCGAGTTAGAGTAGGTGACGGATCTACCGAATCCTTTAATATTGCTACTGGTGTTTTACAAGGAGAAATTCTAAGTCCTTTATTATTTATCCTGTTTTTGAATAATTTAATAATTTGGTTAAACGAATCATCAATCCCTGGTATATATATCAATTCTGATATTTTTATACATATTTTGCTTTATGCCGATGACGCTGTGATTCTCGCTGATTGCCCAATAAATCTCCAAAGAAAACTTAATATTCTTGAAAAATTCTGTGATAACTTCTCTTTAACTGTTAACATTAATAAAACTAAAATAGTTATATTTCGTAAGGGCGGTAAATTATCTAGGCATGACAAATTTTTCTACAACAATAATGAATTGGAAATAGTTTCTAGTTATGTTTATCTAGGTATTCCATTTTCTTCATCTGGCTGTTTTAATCTTGCCAAAAATTATTTTATTTCTAAAACAAATAGTGCAGTAAACACTACTTGGTCCATACTGACAGGCGCAAAAATTAATTCGGTTAACTCATGGTTTAAATTATTTGATGCTTTGATTTTATCTGTTTTAACATACGGTGCTGCAGTTTGGGCGATAAATAACTACAATGATCTAGAAAAATGTTTTTGTATTTATGTTAGAAAGCTCCTTACAGTTTCCCGTTATATACCTGGATATATTTTAAGACTCGAATTAGGTCATCCTAGGATCTCTTTAGTTTTTATTCGTTTAATTTTAAAATACTGGATACACCTTCTCAAAATGTCAGATGATAGGTTTGCTAAAATTTGCTACTTAAACATGTATAATTTATCCTTTAACTGCACAAACAATAAATTTAATTGGGCCATCTCGATAAGAAATATTTTACAAAACGCTGGTTTTTATTTTGTTTGGCTTTCGCAAGACCATAAAGTTGCTGAACATTACATTTCAACGATAGTACAAGTATACCATGATCAATACACACAAAATGATCTTGCTTCAATGAACAATAGTATTAACCACTCACAGTATAAATATATCAAAAACTCACATTTAATCGAAGACTATTTAATTTCAAATATAGACATCACTATAAAAAGAATTTCGTTGCAATCAATCCCGTATATTTTTTAAAGGAGTTGCTTTCGAAATTTTTCCTAACGAGTCCTGTAAGTTTTGTAACACAACAGAAAATGAAACCTGGGATCATGTTTTTTTAGTCTGTCCTATTTACGATGCATTCAGACAAAAATACTTATCATCAATTGAATCCAGTAATATTTCAACCATCCTAAAATTTTACAATAAAGAATATTTTTGTTTTTATAATTATGCAATCTCTGTTTTAAAATTCCGGGAGGACTTGATCAGTGAACTTGTGCAGGAATAACAGATTTGAAACCCAATTCTAATTGTTCATGTAATTTATTTTTGTCTTTTTTTGTATATTTGTCTCAAATTGTGTTTTAATTTTTTTAAAAATGTATTATATTGTATTTTGTGTTATCAAACTTTGTATCCGCTTTTGTCAAAATTTGTTGCCAACCTTTGTAAATGGGCTACGGCCCACTACAATAAATATATCTATCTATCTATCTATCTATCTATCTATCTATCTATATGCATATGCATATGTATAATATTGGCAAAAGCATATTTTAGACGCTTGATGCTAAGACGTTACATTGCAATTTAATTATTGTATTTTTCATTCTTGAGATTTTGCTTAGACATACAGAAATTCTCAAAAATATCGACTAATTGCATCCTTAACTTTTTTTTCGGTTTGCATCATTTTGTAGTTTAAAAAATTATTTATTTTTCGATATGTTTATTTTTCGTGTTTTTAACTAATAAAAAGTATTAATGTAACTTACCTTTTTATAGTAAAGAGTTACTACGATAAGGCCGTCATTAGGTTTACATGACATCTCTTCTTTTTTCATGGTCTAACCATATCTGTTCAGTAAAAAAGAAGGAAGTTAAAATGCGTTTATTATTTTTTTTTATGGAATATCAGGTTTTTGAAATTCAATTTTGTTATTTGCTGTATATTCAAAATCACAAATATGTTGACTGGTTATGTTATATAATATATAAAACTGAAAAAATCCAAAAATGTGTCCAGATCTATCTGTGTGTGTTTGTCAATACAATAAAGGCCCATAACTACAAAACATAGTACTTTGAAATTTACATACTAGTTAATTTTAAAAATAAGAATTTGAACGGGACTACTTTCGAGTATCTACGATATCCCATTCGAATGTTATAAAAAATGTAGTGTATCCAGGCAAAGTTTGACGAAGTAGTAACAGTAATATCAGTTAAAATCAACGGAGGAAAATGAAAATCTAATATCTAAAACTGTAAATCATTTCGAATGTCGATCTTTACAAGAATACTCCACAACTACAAAATGCAGCTTTATGAAATTTACAGAATATTTTGCTTGAAAAATTCGATTCGTATATTATAACTATTTTAATGTAAGCCATTCACTTAACGTGGATGAAAATTTGGTTTGCAATATTTTCTTTAGGTTATAAACATTATAGAAATGAGATAATAGGCCTTGTTTAATTTGCTAATTATTGTAAAACATCTGCACTTTGGGCTTTTTGCTAATACACAGATTCTTATAAAAGTTCAAATAACTCACTGAGCTAAAATAATATAAACACTGGAGTGAGAACTCTCATTATGCGACAATATACCTTATCATGACACGCGGATGAATACAATTCCGAAGCCTGTACGACACGTTATGTGGCCGAAGCCTTAGTCTACTCTGCAGTTCTTATTTAGCTCAGTGATGATGCCATACAAAGACTATGCGAAAGATTGACTATTTTGTCGTACAGATTCAAAAGGGTGTAATGCGGTGGTTCACGCTAAGTAATCGCTCCAGTGATTTTTGAGCTCAGTGAAATAACTAGAATTCTATCTTAGAAAAATAGTTTATAATTGTTTTAATGTTATAATTATTTTGTGTATTTCGTTGTATTTGCATGCAGGTTAATTGCAAGTATATTTGATAATCTTAGATCGAAATTTTAGACCAATACTTTCATAATGTGGGTTATATGTGTATGAGCGTCCATTTTATTTAAAAAGTGTTTTATGCAAGTAATTTTTTTTAAAAACGTACGAAGCATTGTTTTACTGTGAATTTTCAACTATGTTACTTTTTAATGTTATTAATGGTATAAAATTTTGCAGATATCAACTGATAATTGAGAATATTTTATTTAATATGCCAATGAATATCCTTTTAAAACACTAAATGGCGAACATTTGGAACAAAATTTAGTTTTATGAACGTACAGGGTGATATTGTAATATGTTGAACTGATACATTGAAAAAAGTATCGTGTTGTAGAAGACTGGTATCAGGTATTTAGAAATAGTCAAATCAAACTTAATATAAAACGGGAATTGGGAAATTCGGATTTTTTTGGAAGTTAAATCATTGAAGTTCACGATCAAATTTCCTAATTTCATCATTTTCAAAACTCATGTTCTCTGTTTTTGCTGCCTCTTTCAAATAGATTTCGTATTCTATCAACCCATACGGCTTAAGAACATTTCTCAATACCAAGATTGATCCAGAAGTTTCATTAAAATTACACTAAAAGTTAATGCTCTAAAACTTCAATTAGATGAAACGCTTCTTGATACTATTTTTTTAATAATAAAAAAATTAAGATCATAGTGCTTTGTTTATTATTTAATTTGATTTTTTTTTCATTATATAAAAAATAATAGTTCTACATAAATATTTATACTTATAAAAATATTATAATACACATTGTCTTCCAATAATAAAAACAACAGTAATTAAATTTTCATTAATTAAAGTCGACATTGAAAACTAAAATATAACTATAGTCATGTCCCGATTAAATTATGTTCAAAGTGGAATCAGCCTATATGGTATGTCACTTATCCATATAGGTTGATACCACTTTGAGTTATGGCAGCGGAGGCGTATACTGCAGTTGCGGGGGACTCTCCTCCCCACATCGTACAAAAGTAAGAGGTGGGAATGGATTAGGAATCGGCATATGTGAAACGTCGGACTTTCCTGTACACGATAGTATGTCATTTATACCTATAAATTGATTACACGTGGAGTTAAGAATTTTACAAATGTCGTTTGTTATTATCAAATTCCATGCAACTATGTACCCGTACCGAAGGGAAAGACCTATTCACTTCAAAAAATATTTTTAAGCAGGATTATTTATACTCCATACCTTATGAGAGATAATCTAGAAATTATTGTATTTTATCTGTATATTAGCAATTAAATAATATAGGGATATTTTTAACTTCTAATTTTTTAAAAATAGATATTTTAAATTTAAATTTATATATATAAAAAAAAAACTTGATAGGATCGTTTTAAGGAAAAATTCTAAACTAGTATATACGATTACCCCTGGGAGGAAAGGAATCGTTTGTCTTTCCTGTCATTTATCATTATTAAACCTCCGTACGAAGAACGGTACATTTGCTAGTTAGTTATAATTATTAAGAAATAATTGTTAATTGGATTTTTGAAAATGATTTGCCACATTAGAAAATTAATGTGTTACATTTACTATAGAAGCACTGTTATTACTGGTTACTAGAATTAATAAAGTTAACCTCAATTAAAAATCATTATTTTTTTCGAAAATTTCTTTTTACAAAAGTTTCTTCAAAGTTGAGTGACTAGTTTTAATAGTGAAAAAATTTAGACATATAAAAATTCTATTTTCTTTAACATTTCTTTGGATGGACTATCATTGTTCTCAACGCTTCACAATTTCCTAAAACAAAAGTACAGCCGTGTAGATAATATTACGCGTTGGGGTCTCTATATAAGAAAAAGTAGATTCTGGTAGTTTTTTTATCTGGACTCTACATGATCGGTGTGTATAAAGCACATTCATCTTGCTAAATATACTTGTGTGAAAGCTTTCTATACTTCGCAGGAAAACTTCACAGACGGTAATTTTGAAAATGAAAACAAGTTTCTAAATGTTGCGTTGTCTGTATATACTTACAACAAACACAGCACTCGCACCAGTTGATTGATAGTCAAATAAGCATGTCCAGAACTATGTACACAAAAGTCTTTACTTAATAAATTTATAAATTACCTACCTGAAAAGGGGGAATAAATATTAAATAATAAGGAATAATACTGAATGCATTAAGATTAATCAAAAGAGCGATTTGCACATAGTTATTATACATTAACGTATTTTCTCTTCAAATGCTTATTTATTTATAATTGTTTTGTTTTTTTAATTATGTGGTGTTAAAAATTTGTTTTCACTTTTTAAATGTTAAGAACATTCATTGCTTTATTATAATTTTTTTTGTGTAGTGTTTGTATAAAAAAAATATATAAGAATTCGCATTTCAATTACATAAATAAACCAGATTTCGTTTGCTTCAACCCAAAGTATACACGCAAGTGGTGTGGTATCCAATTTCTTCCCTTTTCTTTTCCAAAATCAATACATCGAGATCCTCGCTTCCCCCCATCCATCTGTGTGCCATCTTAACTTATTTCTTTATTCTGCATGCTAAAAAATAAATTTCCTGAACAATCCTCTTCAAAATCTAAAAATTGCGCGCTTTTCTCCCTTTCACATTTGAAATAAGACAATGATTCGCTCGTAAGTCAAATGGGAAAAAAACTCTGTGCAAACAAAAGCGTTAGGCTAATTTTTTCCGCAATTCTATTCTTTCAAATGCATCTTCAAACTTGAGCTATCGGTTTAACATCTTGGATCGATAGCGGTCACCGAAAATGTCACTTCTATGATAATGTAATACCTCGGTAACTCATTATCTCTCGTACTCTTTATCGCACCTCATTATCGATTGAGAAACGAGTTATTTTCTGCATTAAAACTTACTTTCTGGTCTTATTTCTTGCCTTTTCCGCAATTAGACTCCTTTTAGATAGTATAATCTTTCCCTAGAGAACTACTTAATCTTTAAATGCTTCTGTAGATAAGAAGGCACAAGGGGCATTTTACGAATACATTATTAGGCATGCTCCTATAAAAAATGAATATCTGCCGGATAATTTCTTCAAAGTTACTCCTGAAGATTTTGTGAACACTTTGTCTAATCTTCGAAAGTTGTTATTTTAACGCATTCTTTTTAATTAGCAGCAAGACTACAGGGAATATTTTAGATTTTTTTATTTTGATATTGAATTACTAAAATTCATTTTACTGTAACTTTCATTAACGAAAATGCATTTTCAATTTTTATATTTAAATTAATTTAGGACTAGAAATGGAAAATTACCTAAATAACAAAAAAATCGAAAATCTTTTGTTTTTTACCGAAAAATGTCCTAAAGACCAAGCTAAACAAAGTGGAGAGAGCCCAAAGTGCGAACTCTAGTAGTAATATTTCAAAAATGTGTCGAAAGATCGCGCTGGTTAAATGTACCAGATGCGACTGTTTTTCATTTTTCAGCTCTCCTGAATTTTTTCTTTTTTGGACTTTAATTCGTTTTCCATTTCTAGTCCTCAATTATCTATATTATAAATAATTACAAAACACAACTTCCCAAAATCATATAAACGAACATATTATTATTCTTTTTAATTTATCAAAAATCAAGAATTATTACTCGCAGTTCAAAGCGCCGAGTGCATCAGTATTTTGCCCGTATTTGCGCCAAATTGATGGTATTTTTTTTTACGTGGAACTCAACGGCGAACTATTATAGCTATCAACTCGAAAGCTGCATAATCGCCAAGCTGGATACAAAAGCGCTGAATTCTAAAACATTCTGCATTTTTTTAATAGAAATATCATATCCGTAGGTTTAACCCATTGTCGCTCAAGCGATTTTGGCAATTATAAAGTTGTTTTCAGTCTTTAGAAGTTTAATTAATTTTTCCTGGCCGTAATATTTCCTATTATTTTTTTTTTAATTTTTAATTAATTGTAAAGAGATAACTTGTAAATTGTACTTAAAATTTTTACATTTCAAAAATATTTTTAATCTTTTATGAATTTAAAAGCATTTATGAGTATTTTTATGAATTTAAAAGTATTTATGAATATTTTTATGAATTTGAAAGTATTTATGAGTATTTTTATGAATTTAAAAGTATTTATGCGTATTTTTATGAATTTAAAAGTATTTATGAGAATTTTTATGAATTTAAAAGTATTTATGAGTATTTTTATGAATTTAAAAGTATTTATGAGTATTTTTTTTAATTTAAAAGTATTTATGAGTATTTTTATGAATTTAAAGTATTTATTAGTATTTTTATTAATTTAAAAGTATTTATGAGTATTTTTATGAATTTAAAAATTGAGTGCATTGCTGAAAAAACTGGAGATCATTGGACGTGATTTCACGTCCATAAGCGGCAGAGGGTTAAACAATATTTAAATATTAAATTAATTTTAAAACATCAACAAATATAAAACTTTGCTACACTAAAAACAACTATACAACTAATATTAAAAGGGGTGATTTTTTATCTAATCTAGTTTGAAGAATCAAAGTAGGTCAAAATGTAACTTCAAGCTTAATGTTGAATAGTAATAAAAGCTTGCGTGTTAACTACTATAACACTTTAAGTTGGACATATAAAACTTAAGTTAGTGACACTTATGTGAACGTCTATTTTATTACACTATGGTTTGATTAATTAACGTCGCACTAGAGCTTCGGAATCGGCTATTGGCGACGGTTCGGGTCTATCTCGAAGGATAGACCCGGGAACGATGCCTCGTATTTTTGAACCATAGTAAGATGACGAAAACAATACCTGAGCTGTCACCCGACGCAACCTCAATAGGCGTCAGGACATTGGACACCGGTCAGATTTATCGTGCAAGTCCCGTATCCACGCCGGTATTACAAGTCCCGTATCCACGCCAGTATAATTTGTCGAATGTTCTGAACGACTTTCTAGTATTTTTGCAGCGCGAAGCTGGCAACCCTCCGATCAAAAGATCACTACTTTTTTTTGTCAAGTCCATCGCACGGATTCGAATAAGTAATCCTCTGATTACTAGCTGAACGCCTTTATCCACTGGACCCGTTTTAAAACACTATGAAACATATGTTTAAATTTTTTTTTAAAAAGTCACTAAACTGTCTCTAAATTGGTGCAACCACCTTGTGTCTAAAATATTGTATATAAAATACTTTATAAAGAATATAGAATTCAAGATCATACCTTACACAGATAGATATTTTGCTGTAGTACGACTAACATATTTGCCTATTTAAATACATTAAAAACTCTGTGTTTAAACCAACTCAAGTAACACACGATAGTCAACACTTAATATTTTGATATTATATTTGATGAAGATATATTTGCTTACCTCTAAAGCCGCTTTATCCCTATATTCCATTTTGTATTATCATCCCCATACAAAGCTGCATACAAGCTGCATAACCAAGGCTTATCAGGGAATCGAACCCAGGCCCCGCACAACAGTATTCTAGCAATCAATGCGTTACACACAGGCCCGTTCTACACGAGTGGTATGGATTCTCGAATCAACGAGAGGATCGCGAGCGTTTTTTCAGATGGCTCTGTGATTCTCCTTTATCAACTGGGCAACTGGGGGCCCAATTGCGAGTTCGAATCGACATGAAGACGTGACAAACAATAAGATGCAATTGCCTGGTTAATTAACGTCTCACTAGATCTGCATAATGGGCTACTGACGATGGTTCAGGGTCTATCGCCAAGGAAGGATCCAAGAACACTGCCTCATATAATTGAAGCAATGTCAGAGTTAAGATGTAGCGATCTCGTAATCGGAGAGTTGGCAGAGTTGCTACTGAATTACAAAAGTCGTTTGAAATTATCCTCAATTTTCACCGGCGTCTATACGGGACTGGTACACGTTAAATCTGATCGATTTCCAAAGTAATGACGCCTTTTGAGGTTTGCGTAGAGTGCCACCTAAGGTCTAGTCCTCGTCATATGACCATAGTTTAAAATTACGAGGCAGTATTTCCTGGTCATTCCTTCGAGATAAACCACTGAACTCTAACTGTAACTGCTGGAAGGCTCAAACTTTGTTTCCTCTACGGGCGCGTGGAAACCAATTGAAAGCTGCCATACGGTGCCCCAACATTTTTTTAAAAATGATTTAGTGGTGTTTTTTATTACCAAAGCATTGTAGAAGTATTAAATATATATAAATATTACATTTTCTTCTTATAGAATTAATTTTTATATTGCCAAACAGATAGTTTTTGCTCTTGCTTTTTAACTACTTCTACTTTGACTTGCAAATGACTTCCTATTTTAATAGCAGATTACATTTAAAATGGGTTTAAAAAGAAAATAAAAAAAACTTACCCAAAAATAATATATGTCGGCGTATTTTAACATGAAAAATATACGAAATATTGCGGTATCAAGAAAAGTGTGCCCCATCATGGCGGCCTCCATATCGGCTTCAAGTCAACAAAATGTCTTGACCTATCCAGAAGTTACAGTTAGAGATCAGTGAGATAAACCAAGAACTGTCGCCAAAAGAGCATTCTGGAGCTTTAGTGTGACGTTATTTTAACTAACTAATCCCTCTATACGTTTGGTTTGGTTAATTAACGTTGCATTAGAGCGGCACAGTGGACTATTGGCGACGGTTCGGGGCCTATCTCGAAGGAAAGACCCGGGAACGATGCCTCGTATTTTTGAACATTGAATATCATCTCGATATTCCATTTCGTGGAAGACAAAGGATGAGTTTTAGGAAACATTTAATATTCTTCAGAAAATACAAAGAAGTATAGTTAGTTATAAATAAAAAAAATCATGAACTTACTTGCTTTTTTTATTTTTGTTAATTAACGTCGCACTAGAGCTGCACAGTGGGTAATTGGCGACGATTCGGGGTCAATCCCGAAGGAAAGACCGGAAACACATACACATTCATACATGCACCTCGTCATTTTAGAACCATGGTTAGATGACGAGGAAACACCTCAACTGGCACCCAACGCCTTCAATAGACGTCGGGACTTTGGACCCCGATCAGATTTATCGTACACCAGTCCCGTATACACGCCAGTATAATTTGTTGGATACTCTGGACGACTTTCTAGTATTTTTGTAGCGAAGCTGGCAACCCTCCGATCGCAAGATCACTACTTTTTTACATTTCTATGTCAAGTCCATTTACTTGCTTTGTTGCTGTTTTGTCCTAGGAATTGTCATCACTGCGAGAACAAAATGAAATTTGTTGTTTTCGTCATCTGACCTGTCATGGGTTTGGATTGGATATGGGTACATTTCAGCTGCCTAATTCTGTCCTCATTTAAGAGACTTAACACAGCCACACATGCACAAAAATTCCTAGCTCAGGTGTTGTCCTCGTCATCTGACCATGGTTCAAAAATACGAGGCATAGTTCCCGGGTCTTTCGTTCGAGATAGGCCCCGAACCGTCGCCAATAGCCCACTGTGCAGCTCTAGTACGACGTTATTTAAAACAAACCAAACCAAGACAAAAATTCCTTGTTATTTTTTAAACAAGGTCAGATGACGAGGATAAAATCTGAGATGACACTCGAGGCAACCTCAATAGGCGTCAGGACATTGGACTCCGATCAGATTTATCGTACACCAGTCCCGTATACACGCCAGTATAATTTTTGAATATTTTTAGACGACTTTCTAGTATTTTATTGGCGAGGCTGGCAACCCTCCGATCACAAGATCAGTATTTTGTTTTACTTTTCTTTGCCTAGTCCATCGCACGGGCACGAACTAACAATCCTCGATTTCCAACTAAACGCCTTTAACCAATGGGCTACAGGGGCCCTTCTATCCCGAAGGAAACCCCCGAGAACAGTTTCTCATAATTTTGTACCAGGTCAGGTTGGTTGAATTACCATCACAATAGTTTGGTTTGATTTGGTTTGATTAATTAACGCCGCACTAGAGCTGCACATTGGGCTATTGGGGACGGTTCGGGGACTATCTCGAAGAAAAGACGCGGGAACGATGCCTAGTATTTTTAAACCATTAACATCACACTAGAGATGCAGAGTGGGCTGTTGGCGACGGTTCATTGTCTATATCGAAGGAAAGTATCGGGAACACTGCCTCATATTTTTTGAACCATATTCAGATGACGAGGGCATCACCTGAGCTTGAAAGAAACGCAAACTCAATTGGCGTCATGACATTGGACCTCGATCAGATTTAACGAGCACCAGTCCCGTAAATACACCAGTAAATATTATTGGATGTTTTAGACGAATTTTAGTATTTTAGTAGCTAATCTGGCAACCCTCCAATCACACGTTCACTATATTTTATACCTTCGTACCAGGTCAGGTGGGCCCCAGTTGCCCGTCGGATAAACGCGTTCGGCTAGCAATTAGAGGATTACGAGTTCGAGCCCGACTGAGTAACTTGACAAAAAAAGTAAAAATGTAGCGATCTTGCGATCGGAGGGTTGCTAGTCGCCACTAAAATACTAGAAAGTCGTCTAAAAATATTCAAAAATTATGCTGGCGTGTATACGGAACTGGTGCACGATAAATATGATCGGTGTCCAATGTCCTGAAGCCTATTGAGGTTGCCTTGGGTGCCAACTCAGGTATTACCTCGTGATCTGACCTTGTTTAAAAAATAACAAGGAATTTTTGTACATGTATGTATGTGTGTGGCTGTGTTAAGTCTCTTAAATGAGGACAGAAATAGGCAGCTGAAATGTACCCAAATCCAATCCAAACCTATGACAGGTCAGATGACGAAAACAACAAATTTCATTTTGTTCTCGCAGTGATGACAGTTCCTAGGACAAAACAGCAACAAAGCAAGTAAGTTTATGATTATTTTTATTTATAACTAACTATACTTCTTTGTATTTTCTGAAAAATATTAAATGTTTCCTAAAAGTAAACCTTTGTCTTTCGCGAAATGAAAAATCGCCGATATTTATTTGAAAACTTCTTATTGTCGATGTAAATACGTATTTTATTGTGTTTTTCACAATTTTGTTAAGGAAAGAGTTGGTTTGTAGATAGAAGATACTGAAATTTCGTTTGAAAGTTTATTTGATAGGATCTTCTTTTATTTAAAAAATCAAATAGAAAATCCCATCGTTTTCCTAATCCCTCTTCACCAAAAATACGTATTTTATTACCAAAATAATCCTTGTATTTAAGTTTATTATTTCCCAGGATATCGTCATTTTACTTGTTTTTAAATGTATCGATTAATAGCGTAAACAGCGTATATCGTTTCATGAATCTCATAAAAAAAAAAATATCCTACCAATAATAAAGTAAATAAAAAAGTTTTCAAAAAATAGGCAACGTTTTATACTCGGGTATTCAGGTTCACTTCTACATAGTCCAAATTCTCAATAAAAATACACAAAATCTCTTTAGTTTTCCCAAAAAACTTTCATAGCTCAATGTACAGCTCTAGTTTGACACTAATCCAACCAGTCTTCAATTCTTTACTGGAAATATATAGATTTTCTTTATATAGGAATATATCGAACTAATAGTTATTTTTTCCCTTTACATTTTATAAATATTTTTAAATGAACAATTTATAGTAGCATTTATATATCAATACTATATTCATACACGAAGCATAATATATATCTTTAATACGAAATTTTATATTTTATATCCCATCATAAGTCATAGTCTTACGCATAGGTCTATTTATTCTTAATATATTCTAAATGCGTTTCCAAGCTTCTCGTAGGCTTCTTTAAGTCGATACTCTATTCTTACAGTTGGATGTGCCGCATTGATATTTATCAAGATTTCAAACCACTATCTCGTAATACTTCTTAACATATGAAATATCGTGATTGATTTTCAAGTTCTCCGCCGACTCCTCTTCCTCTGGAAATATTTCTTCTAGGATCAAGATGATATATACTATAGAGCTTTATCGTATCTTCTGGAAAAGTACTATTGGCGCAGCAGAGCACAAGTACAGCTCCTGTGCCCAATGCATCCCAACCAACTGAAATCGCATTATATTCTTATACATGAATATATGAGTTAATCATGTGAAAAACCTGAAATTAATATATAGGAGAATGTCAGATTAAAATTCAGAAAAATAGCTTCATCAAGTACTGTATAGTTTTGATAACTATATGTAGTTAGATCAACTCTATTGATGAATCATTGGTGCTCAATCTTTTGAAGGCTTAACATACTTTTACAGCAACACATGCTGGAACGTTCTCGCAGACGTGTTGTTTGGATTCTTTGGATTAAACTATATTTCTCATCTCAAACTTATTTAAATTCAAGTCCCACCAGATTCAGATACCTCTCCTGCAGACGCATAAGGTTCTTTTACCACTCATACTCACAAAAATGAATTGTAAAGATGATAAATATAATAGAACAGCAATAATGCAAACGTATTCGTAGAAAAAGTTAAGGGGGGAGGGGAGGGTGTTGAACACCAAATTTTAGATTTATCATAATTATGCTTCTACTACTCAAAAGTTAACACAATTTTTATGATATATGTATTATGTTATTATTGATAACTTTTGAAATTTTGGAAACACAATCTCTATTTGGAGTTGAGTTGTAACAATTTTAACATTTTAAATTAAAAAAGTTTAAGGTACACTTTTCTAGTAAACTATTATGAATATAAACAAACTTTTTTCTGAAATACAAATTAGGCTGCATGTTCAACTTATGGAACCTCAAAAAATAGACAAAATGTATACTGAATGTTTTTAAAAAATTTAATTTACTTTTGTTTACATAAAATTTTTTAGTTATAAAATGTATATATGTTTTAAATATATTTACCCATACAAAAATATAAATTTTGTTGGTTCCACAAGTTGAACATGCAGTCTAATTTGTATTTCAGAAAAAAATTTGTTTATATTCATAATAGTTTACTAGAAAAGTGTACCTTAAACTTTTTAATTTAAAATGTTGAAATTGTTACAACTCAACTCCAAAAAGAGATTGAGTTTCAAAAATTTCAAAAGTTATCAATAATAACATAATACACATATCATAAAAATTGTGTTAACTTTTGAGTAGTAGAAGCATAATTATGATAAATTTAAAATTGGTGTTCAACACCCTACCCTCCCCTCCCCCCTTAATAATTATCACCTTAACTTAACGTGCATCTTATGTTTAATAATGGTAAATAGATCTAAATTTACCATTTAAAGTAGGTTGCTTACAAAATGAATATCGTAAGTTATCTAGAATTCAAAAACGGTCCTTTAAAACGAGATTTTATACATATAACTCTTAACACAAATTCAAATTAGCTAGATTTATTGAAAATGTTACAAAAACTTTTCCTAGGAAAATAAAAAACAAACTTTGAAGTATGGCAAATTGTTGGAATTTGATTTTCAAAATCTTCCCAAATTCTTTTCAATTTATTTTCTGATATTAACCAGGGTTTTCAATGAAAGAATAATGAATAATATATTGATAACAATATCTTAATTTTGATGTATTGTGCATTTTGAAATTTACGAGACATTTATAAATTTAAGCTATGCATACGATTTCATTTTTAAAATCTATAATTTTTATTTTACGTTGATTAGTCTTGTTCTTTCAATTGGTCGTCATATTATGCGGCTGTTTTTAAAACTTTATTTATATAATTTAAGAAAACTAATCTGAAAGCTGATTACTTTATAAATATTTTTGTAATTTGTGGGTTTAAACTTTTGTGTTTTCTTAAAAACAGTTACAAACTTAAATTAATAAAATTCCTTTCCATGATTCTGATGTGTAAAATATTAATTATTCCACCAACAATTTAATTCATGTGCACATAAAATATTAATTAAATCATCTTTTGTAATTTCAATTTAACAAAAGGACGGATTCTCACTTCGACACAACTAAAAATGTGCTGTGTAAGTGGTTATATTGATTAAATCCCAATAAAGTAAAAATGAATACATACATTTCGGAGCATTTTAATCGATACCATAATAAGCGCGTTTAACGCGGTGTCTTTCAATTTCCCGTCCATTCAGCGGATTATCTAGTGATTTCCACTTCACGCTTAATTAAATTTCGCTCTAACTCCAATCGAATTGCCGGTAATCTCAATTTAAAAGTAATTGGCTGAGAAAGCTGGAGACCAGAACAAAGACGCTAACGAATTGCTTTTCTTCTTATTCCTGGCCAGGACGCATTTGTGTTGAAAAGAGCCCTTTGTAATCGGATTGAGACGCGCAAAGCAGAAAAAACCTCTTCGGGACCAATTTGCTGCATTTTAATGATTCTGATCGGCAATCAATTTTAAGAGAAAAAAAATATGCAAAAGACTTTGATCCCAAAGAAAAACAGCGCTTTGGTGTGTGTGTGTATTTTTTTTTTAAACTATGGTGTGTTTTAAGTATATGCAGTTTTTTAAACTTTGTATTTTTGTGTATCGTAAATTGATGGAGGACTTCTTTTACATGAGCTGCTTAATGGTACATTTGTGTCGTTAATTTTTTTTTATTGTTAATTTGATGTTTGCACGTCTCTTTCGGATTCATTAGAGATACGTGTTGTGGTTGCTCTAAAAAAAGAATTCAGGTGTTTATTCTTACTACAAGATTTTAAAAAGACTTGGCAGTTATTTGTAACTTTGTAGTTTCCGTGTTTTATCGTAAAAGCGATTTCTGTGGTAGTGAAATCTTTTTTTGTTTTACTTTTGTATCAGTCGATTTAACAATGAAATGAGACAATGAGGATACCTCTTTGTGGTCGATTTAATTACAAAAAAGTAGCCTTGTATGGATCTTTAAACCATTTAAATGGTTTAAAACCCCTTCCTGGATCTTTGAACTATTTAGGAATTAATTGCTTTCTGGTGTTATGCACCTTAGAACAATATTATTAGCAATGATTTGGTTGCCATCAGCTATATATTTAGCTATTGGAAAGCTCCAGTTGCCCAGTGGATAAAGACGTTCAGTTGGTAATCAAAAGATTGCTAGTTCGAGCCCGTTTTGTGGACTTGACGAAGTAAAGAGTAGTGATCTTGCGATCGGAATGTTGTCAGCTGCGCTACAAAAATACTAGAAAGTCGTCCAGAACATCCAACAATTTATACTGGCGTGTATACTGGACTGGTGCACATGAAATCTGATCGGAGTCCAAAATCCTGACGCCTACTGAGGGTGCGTCGGGTGCCTGCTCAGGTGTTGTCCTCGTCATTTGACCATAGTTCAAAAATACGGGGCATCGTTCCCGGGTATTTCCTTCGAGATAGGCCCCGAACCGTCGCCAATAGCCCACTGTGCAGTTCTAGTGCGATGTAAATTAACCAAACCAACCGGCTTACAAATAAATCAAATGTTTTATGAAATTTCATACTAAGCAATTTGCATATGTTTTTAATTATTCAATTTTCAAGAATTTCAAATGTTTTGTATTCAAACGAATAATAACATTAAAAAATATTGAACTTTTTATTCTATTGAATAGAGGTATACTGAGGTTTGTTGAGACCTGATTATACTACCGCTGCTATCCTAAATCAAAGAAGTATATGTCACTAGCCATGTGTATTTAATTTAATTTTTATCCGAAAAACGTTGTAAAATAAAACGATCACATAAAAAAACTAGAACAAAATTTAGAAAATTATCCATAATCGAAAAATACTATTTAACCCTTTCGCTACTCACTCTTTTTTATTTTATTTACTTATACTTAATATTATACTTAGTATTTAACTCACGCCTTGTTTGTCCAAGAGGTTCCGTGAGTTAAAAAATAGATCTTGCTGTAAATTATATACACTTCATATAAACCATGCAATCCTGATGTAGGCACATTCGGCATGGCCTCCTAGACAAAATCCTGATCTTGCCCTGGATTTTCACTTGAAAAGTTATTTTTAGTATACGAGTCGGGTCGGATATTTTCTTCGAGCATGAATGGACTGTAGTAGAGCGAATATGACGTCATAATCGTGAAACCAACTTCTCAATGGCCCAATGGCCTCAGACACACGACTTCTTTTCAAAATTATGAATTAAAAAAATACTCGCGATTGGCTGATGAATTGGGAAATGTGTAACAGTGAAAATTTATGAATGGAATGACGTAATTAACTATGTGTCTGAGGCCATACATGTTGGCCTCACTTTGATGTTAGCGAGATTATAACATTATGTTTTCTCTACTATGAAGGATCCATGCTCGAAGGATATTTTACCGTTGGGCTGCCACCGCCCATATTGGAGTTAAAGTCAAAGACATTTTTATTTTCAAAATGTGGATACATGTTGATTAATTTGAGTAATTTTAAAAGCAAATCACGAATAAAAGTGTGGCACCTTGGGCACTCATTATTTTTTACTATTGTGGCTGTGAAGGGGTTTATGTCACATTTGAATGAAAATAAACAAGAAATTATACGATTAACTTTCCTTATTTAAAAACATATTTTGCACAACTGCTAACTATGCGAGAATAACGATAGGCATGTAAGATATAACAAAATTTCTGACATTAATTTTTTTTTTCTTGGAAATTATATATATCTATTGAAATAACAATTTTACGTGCCAGAAAATCTTCTATTAATATATTTTGTTGTACATCATAATCCTGTGTAATACGGGTTCCAGAGTTTGAAATTAGGAAATAAAAGATAAGCGTCATTGGCACCTAGCATTTTTTTAGTTGTCAAAATGTATTAGAGAAATTATTAAAAATATATTTTTTTATTATTACAAACTTCTTTTTCTCCCGTTTTATCACCTACTTCCTTTTCATTCTTTGTTTTAATCTTTAAACCGTTATTTTCAATACGAAATAAAATACGAGTTAATCTACAAAACATTTTTTTTCAAATACTTCATCTAAAAGTAAAAATTCAAAGTACTAGGAATTTGAAGTTCAACAAGCGATTGCTTTTATGAAAACAGAGCGGGATTCACCGATTATAACGATAGGAATGGAAATACAGAGGCGAAAATTTAAAGCCTCAAATGATTGAATAGCCAGGAGAGAAACAAGCAATCCAGAATGCCACCGCTTGCGCTAGTAGCCCCATGGATCGGCGTGTGCCGATTGTTGGAATCCCGGAAAAGAAAAACGGGAGATAAATCTGAAAAAGCGGATTTGTGTCTTACCACAGATAAAGTTAGATGTAAAAATGACGACTTTGTGTAAAAATATGTTCGTCAAACGGTAATTTTTATAAAAAGTTAGGCGTCAAAAATGACGACTGGGTGTACAATTACGGTCATCAAACTGTAATTTATAGGTGTAAAATACGACTAACGACAGCTTATTTCGAACCTTGATGGATTCTAAGTAATTGTGAACAACTATGCGTTTAATACTGTAACAAATGTATCCTTTATATTCTTTAAACCTAAGCTTACCGTTCCACTTCTCACTTTAAGCATATTTTGATAATATAAGTCAAAATAGCGCCAAACAGGCCTAACAACACAGGGCTATATTAAAAAACTATTTACAACAAATAATAGAAACATATTCACCGAAAAATTATTTTACTAATTGGAAGGTTAATTCAATAATTTAATAAGTAATTATTATAATTCAGAGCACTTTAAACATGTAGATACATTTTCAAAATCCCTGCGGCGGTATGTATCAACGGATGGTAAGAGATCTGCTAATTATCGTTCTTTTCTCTTTTAATTAGAGAAAGAACTCTTCTTTTAAAACACGAATTCCAGCTTAAAGTATAAGTTTCTAATTATAGGTAACGGTAAACAAACTTTATAGTGTAACAAATGAAGTTTTTTTTTATAATTGTTGATTTCTTTGAATAATTATTTGTCGAACATTCTCAAAAGAATCACATTTTAGACAAGAGTTTATCAAAGTATTAAAATATTTATTTATTCTTCTACGAGGATCTCAAGTTGCTTTAGTTATTTTCTTTTATTAAAATTTAATCGTATATAAGGAAGACGCTATTTATCTGGAAAATATTGAAAATATCTCTTTTCGAGTTAAAGTACGTTATCCGTATCATTTCTTAACATTAGTAAAATATACGTTATACAAATTAACAAATTGTTACTAAATGAATCAAAGTTTTACAATATTTCAAGGAATATGTTTAGTTAGCTCAGGTGTTACTTGGTTCAAAGGGTCCTTCTAAACTTGGTTCAAAGGGTCCTTCTTAACTTGGTTCAAAGGGTCCTTCTTAACTTGGTTCAAAGGGTCCTTCTTAACTTGGTTCAAAGGGTCTTTCTTAACTTGGTTCAAAGGATCGCCTTCTTAACTTCGCCATTTTAACTTGGTTTAAAGGGTCCTGGCGGAGTTACCATGGTTTTCCCGGATCTTTCCTTAGATAAATATTAAGAACCATCTCTAATGCCGCATTTGCGCAGCCGTACAGCGACTTTAATAATAAAAAACACAACTATTTAAAACTAAGAACTAGGTGCAGTTTTTGAGGTCTATTCTTTTGGATACATACCGAACCATTATACTCGTCACTCACGGTGCTTCTATCGGGCCAAGCGGGATGCCGTCATTCCAAAAACGTATCGTGAGTGTGAAAACTTGTTTATGTTTAATTGGAGTGAAGCGGCGCTACGGATATCCAACCAGTTTTATATCCACCTTTCGTTCCATCCCGCGATCGCTCCCCTGTACCGTTAATGGGAAAACCCATTCGGTAGTTCAGGTTTGATTTGGTTAATAACGTCGCACTAAAACTGCCCAGGGGGCTATTGGCGACGGTTCGGGGCCTATCTCGAAGGAAAGACCCGGGAACGATGCCTCGTATTTTTGAACCATGGTCAGATGACGAGGACAACACCTGAGCTGGCACCCGACGCAACCTCAATAGGCGTCAGGACATTGGACCCCAATCAGATTTATCGTGCACCAGTCCCGTATACACGCCAGTATAATTTGTTGGATGTTCTGGACGATTTTCTAGTATTAGCGAAGCTGGCAACCCTTCGATCGCAAGATCACTACTTTTTTACTTTTCTTTGTCAAGTCCATCGCACGGATTCGAACCACCAATCCTCCGATTAGTAGCTGATCGCCTTATCCACTGAGCCAGTGGCGGCGATTGGGTGGTAAAAGTGGGGGGGCAAGATCAAGATGAAACAAGTATGTGTGGAGCGGGGAGGGGGGGGGGTAGTAATAAAAATTTTGAACACCAAAACAATAAATATTGCACATTTATATTTACTCTCTATTTTGAGTTATTTGAAGGAAATAATACCAATTTAAAATAGGTGCGAGACGCCCAGGTCGACTATTAACCCATTTACTATTATTTTCCATTTTTTTTTTTATTTTGGAACGATACGGACTGTTGTAATGAATCTAATTAACATTCTTATTGACCGACCTCCAAAGGGATAGGTATCCTTTCCATTGGTGTCAGTGTTGAAAAAGAAATGGAGGAAATTTTCTCTCCTCACCCTCCCAATCCCTAGAAAATTTCCTGCACCATTTACAATTCTACATTTGTGGTGTGACTTTTGGGACCCTGAGACAAATTCTTACAGTTTACAGGTACGTGGGTATAGATTTTATGGAGGTTGAGTGATTGATTATTTCATGGGGGTTCAGTGACTGAGCAACGAATTTCTTTAGGCATCTATCCCCCTCACCAAGAGGGGGGAATCCTTAACCCCACAAAAATTAACAAACATTTCTCACAAACCCCACCAATTTTTTTTATTAAAAAAATTATTAATTTTCGTTTAAGTAAACATGAATACGTTGGCAGATAAATAACATCAACAATTATCATTGTCATTAACTATAATTAACAGTTGTCAATAACTATTTTTAAAGTTAATAAATCACTCCCTAATTATGAAATCAATTTAGAGAAATTTAAAGTTTGAGATTCCTTATAATAAATGTGTGGTAACGAACAATGAAGCCGCCGTGTGCCAGCTCAAGTGTTGCCCTCGTTATATATGACCAATGTTCAAAAATACGAAGCATTGTTCCCGGGTATTTTTCCTTGGAGATGGGTCCCGAACCCGAACTGTCGGCAATAGCCCAATCTGCAGCTCTAGTGCTACGTTATTTAACCAAATCAAACTTTCCGATCTAAATTCCTACCTCAACAAGGCTGAACATTCCCAGTTCCAGTTTATATACATTTTCAACATTTTTATAAATTATGTAATATTAAACAGTTCTCTCAAAAGTATTGGTTTATTGCAAGTATTTTCCAATGCAGTATCCGTTCCAGAGGTCAAATTTAATCTTACAAGTTAGGCAATTTCTAATCTTCCCTCGCTTTCATTTGCAAATAATATTAATTTTCTTCGGACATAACACGGATCAACACGGATTTGTAAAATTTTAAACCAAAATCATAATAATAATCACAGGGTCTCATTGTCGGATAATTATTACTATTCTTTTTAAATGGATATTTTGGGAAAAGCAAAAACATTTCATCCGTGTATGAATAAATCAATCTTTAAACAAAAGTTTTCAAAATATATCTATTCACGATTAAATTAAACTGTACCTTCGTTACACATTTTATGAAGTGCAATAATAGTCGAAATTTACGAATATCAATGATTACTGAAATACGAATAAATTTTCCAATAATAGTTTGAAATTAAATTATAAATTAATAATTAATGCTAAATTAAATTGAAGAACAATCGCATAATATGAATGATGTAAAATATTTCGAAATATGATATATAAATGCTAAAAATCAAGATAATGGTATATTTAAACGTATACTTGCGCGATTTTCAAAATTCTGTGGCGTAGATTGCAAACAAACAGACAAGCTTTCTTGAATGGAAACAGTAGTGCTTGTATTGCTGTCATGTTCAACTTCACATTTGTTCTTTTTATTAAAGTAATTTAAACTGAATTTTGCAAAATTCGCTTCATTTTGCTAAAAAGCAGAGCAGACGAAGATCAAAACAAAGACATTAATGGCTAACTCATGACCCCTTCCCTCCAACTACAGATTTATAGATTACGCAATTGTTCGGCGCCAATAGATTACACAATACTACATTTTAACGCATTTTATTAAGACCGGATACTATTTTAATGTAAAAAAGTTGCAGATAGTCATAAATAAAAGATCTATTTTTAGAATTGAAGGTCATACAGTTGCATTTTTCTATGTAAAGAAAATATATGCTATTTCTTTTTCCGAAAAAAATAAAAACAGAATGAGTAATGGTCTTGGAATGAATAGGAATGAGGCGCCAATCAATGGATTATGTTAGAGTAGCTGTCTGTCTGGAAATCTGAAAACAAAGCTCCTCAATTTAGATAGAGAATTTATTTTATTTTTTAAATGTTGAATTTTTTTAAAAGAATAACGATACCACATTCATTCAAAAGAAAAATTTCACTTGACTTTCAATGGAAGGGGTTTGAACCTTTCCCCCTCCCCCCCTACCTACGTGCCTGTGGTAGTGGGAGGAAGTTGGGGTTCAAAATGTTTCCTTTGTTCGGCAATGCAATAGAACAATTGACTTGTAATATAGTTTTAAAAAGTGCAATATTAAAAAAGTGCGGGGGCAACATCCGAAAAAAGTGCGGGGGCAACCGCCCCCCCTTTCCCCCCCGAATCGCCGCCACTGCACTGAGCAACTAGGACTCGGGCCTATCGCTTTTCGTACTTCACCCGTCGAAAGCCTTTACGTTGTGTGCAATGAATTTCCATTAGCCTCCACTCGTAGTCTCTTGTCTTTGCGACTTTACTATCGCATTTTGTCCCATCCAGATCATCCGTTACATAATTTAATCCTGGACAGCTCTAAGGATGTCTTGTACAGGAATCGTCCGTCCTGCATACCATCCTTTGGACTGCGAATTCGAAATACTCTGAGCGGCACACCACTCTGTTCTATAGAAGTGGCCGAACGCCCTCTTTTTGAAAATATACCATGGCATACTTCCAATATCTCAATATGTAATTTATTTAATGACCATGACAAATCCAATACCAACCGTATTGTATATAATCAAATTTTTAAAGATCATCGACATAATTTTAATTCTTACACAGCCATATACACAGACGGATCTAAATCCAACGATCACGTCGGCTGTGCATTTGTATGCGAATCGAATACTTTTAGCTACTCGTTACCACATTTTATCTCTGTTTTTACATCCGAATTTTTAGCTATATACAAATCACTTAAATATTTAGTTCATCAAAATGTTGGCAAATACATAGTTTACACGGATTCTCGAAGTATCTTAGAATCCCTATCATCAGATGCATTGAATCACCCTCTAGCATATGATGTTTTAAATATTTATAACAAACTTAAACGACGGGGTTATGACGTCATATTGTGCTGGATTCCTGGGCATGTTGGCATAGTTGGCAATGAACTGGCAGATCAAGCTGCCAAAAATGCCACATCCCAGCTTAATATCCGAATACCTTATGACGATCTACGCAATGTTCTGCGGGACCTAGTGCGGAACGAGTGGAGTGAAGGTTGGAAGCTACAAATCAACAACAAACTAGCTTCTATTTTTCCAACTACCTTACTCCTACCGTCCTTATCATCTAGACGGTTGGATGTTATATTGACCCGCCTCCGCATAGGACATTCAAGAGCGACTCACAGGCATTTATTGATAAATGAAATCACCCCGCCGTGTCAGTATTGCCAACAACCTCTCACCATCCGTCATATTTTAACTTCTTGTCCTCGTCTTCGATTTTTATATAATCGCTTTTTTAACACTTCATCTCCCACATTAGCCTATTTATTGAATCATCCACATCATCCATCACTATTTATCTTTTTAAACTATACAGGATTTTTACCTTTGATTTGAGATTTAGTTTTTGTTTATGTGTATCTTTTAGATTTTTAATGTTGGTCTGAATCGTCTAGTGTTTGGCGCAGCTTGGCCATTTTTGGCCCTTGCGCCATTAAAATCCATACAACCAACCAACCAACCGACTCGGGCCTATCTCGAAGAACAATGAACAAGCTTCGTATTTTTGAACCATGGGCAGATGACGTGAACAAAACCTGAGCTGGCACCCTACTCAGCCTCAATAGGCGTCAGGACATTGGACCCCGATCAGATTTAACGTGCACCAGTCCTGTATACACGCCGTAGAAATTGGAGGTATGTTCGGACGATGTATTGTTACTTCGCAACGAATCTGACTACCCTCCGATTACAAGTTCACGGTATTTTTTAAATTTTTGTCAAGTCTCTTGTATCAGTCGTATAAACCTTAGTATGTTTGTACAACAAGAAGTAAATGTGCTCTCGAGCGGCAACTTAAATGACCCGCTATTTTTTTAGGTCGCTCCAAATAGAACAAAGTGATTCCACACCAATCTATTTAGAACCACCGTTAATGACCACCTTTAAACATAGTTCGTTCGTACAGCTCTAATGCGGCGTTAAACAATTAACTAACTGGGGTATTCAAAGTTTTCTTCGGGGAAGCATACTTTATTTTATATATGGCACAAACCTACGAAATAATCTTATAGCATAGCTCCATTCATTTGAGGAACTTCACATATTTCGAGTCACTAGGAGAAATCCAGTTTTATTGTTTAACTTGCCGAAATCATGCTGAACATTCTCTCTAGACTACAACAATGTCTTGTTGCGCTGTGAAGATGTTTAGCTTAACTTTTTAATAAAATATTGTATTGGAATATCGACATTATTTTATAATAAATTGAAATATAAAAAAATGTGGAGAAAAATTGAGAAAAATTTAATTGTTCCCTTATGAAACAGTTAAGAAAAATATAGAAATAAAATACATTTGTAGCAATATTAGAGAATTAAAACTGTCAAAAAAAATTTCTCTTAGACGTAGAATCTCTCCATTCCTTTCCGTGACAAGCAAAGGTAAAACTAATACTCCCCTCCCCCATCTTGTCTCAGAAAGATGTGATATGATCATGGCACTCTTACTGCGCCTCCCCTTCTTCTAACTCAGTGACATCTAGTGACCACAGGTCTACAAAATGATTTCTCAATCCTGATATCACGCCAATCGGTGGTCTTTCTATACAAGAACTCCGTAGACTCAGAGTCAGTGCAATGCTACAACTTACACACTCGTACAATACACACGAATTAATCGTTTTACTTAACGACATTCGTAGATCTTCTACCCGTTACTCAAAGGAGCTTGGAATATTTACTTTCTTGAACAGTTACAGCCAGTGAACAGTTATACCAAATTTACATTATGTTCTTTAAATAATTTATCTGTAATCTTCTATTTTAATAAAAGGTCTTTTAAATGGGGAGGGGGATTATAAATTCTATTTTATTTTTATTTTAGCTGATACGTCACAATGTATTATTTCGAACATAGTAAAAAGTTTACCAACGAGAGAGATATAATTATTGTGACTAATTCTACTATTCAACTTAGTCCAATGAAAATGCCTTATTGATTAATTTTTTTCTAGAAATGATTATTCATCATATATAGTGTAAAGTATGTTTTTCATTAAATTATAACCTACTTTTTAAAATATTACCATTTTATCATAATAAAATTTTAATATACTTTGTTATGTTAGATACCTCTAAAATATTTTTCTCGTAACTGTGATTCCTCTTTTACAAAGCACAATTCATTTTAAGCTATTCTTGGACTTTATCTGGTTTCCCTCACTTCAAACTCCGTACTCATATCTTTTAAACTTCAATACCAAACTATCGCTCTGTAAGACTAAAAAAAAATCAATCCCCACACTCTTCAGCTTTTAAACATTCAAAATAGCTAACCTCTCCCCTAAGCTTCTAGCTAAAGATCCCCATATCTGCATACTGAATGGGAAAGCGAAGTGGAGAGAAAAACTCCTCTAAATATACCTAGGAAAGAATAAACAAATAAATATTTCTCGCTACTTTCAGAAGAAGGAAGATTCAAGCTAGGGAAAAGTGATAGCTTCGTAGGGAAAAAAATCCTTCCGAAAGTTGCCGAGAAGGGAGGTTTTCGGGGTACCTGGTTCCACTTCATTGCACCCAGGCCCATTGAAGGGGACAGAAGATGCTGACGTTGCTTTTCTCATCGATTCATCGACCCTTTTCTTGCTGCCCAAAAGCAAACATTATCTCTTACTTCGGGAGAATCTCTTTATTCCCTATCCTTCACCGCTATCGGACCTGTTAGGGATCCCTATTTTCCCGAACCCCCACTGACCACGCTTCTTATCAGGGGACCCACGCTGAAACGGACTTTTTTCAGCGGAGCAGACAGTTTCGCCCTTGCAGGTTAGGATCTATCAACCCTTTCAGTGACCAGTCTCACTCGTTTTAACCTTTAAATGCGAAAGACGAGATGAATGTATTTCAATAAGTTTATAGTGAATGGTGGGAAATAGTAGCAGGGATGGTTTAAGGAACTTTTTTAACACTGCAAGCATATATTTGGCGCTCCTCTTCTCTTAGCACATTGTGTAGGCAATCAGAATACCTGGTCATATATTTTTATTTTCGAATGCTTTAAAGTAGCATGCTAAAAATAATATATACACTTGCAAGATTCCTTGAATACAAAGTATATTCTTTAACGTAGAATTTCTTTTTTTCGGTAAGAAAATGATGGATAAAATGTATGTTCTCTGTAAATTGCAGAAATATTTCAAAAACCATTAAATCAAATGTAGATGAAACAATTTCACTAGTAATTTACAATATACCGTATATACTCGCGTATAAGCCGACCCCCTAATTTTAGGCCGATTTTTTGTCCAAAATCGGAAACTCGCGTATAAGCCGAGTTGTATTTTCGTACATGAAAAATTCCGATTAAAATCGGCAAATCCTCGACAAAAGAGTGAAATTTTAATTAGAAAATAAATATTTAAGCCTAGAAATTAAAAGTTTAAAGAAAGTGGCTGGAGAAACGGCCTTCCTCGAAGTTCGTGACGATTCATCGGGCTTAAAAGTGTGTACCACTCGCGATGTTCTGGTGTCTTTCAAACCTCTATCGGACTTCTTAAATAAAATCTACCTTATTATCAAATAAAATATTTTAAACCACAAACTTAAATACCAAAATGTGCAATTTCTAATCCTTAACATCGTTTTGTAAAGATTTAAAAACTTAGAAAACGTCAACTATTTTCTATCAACATCGTTGACTACTGTCGCTATTAAATACGGATGAGCATTTTTTTTTCCATCTCGGAAGGAAATACTACTACTTTATGGATGAATATATACTTCTTATTAAAATATTTAGTTTTTAATTACGACATAAATGACTTGAAAGTAGAACTTGAATTCGCCGATTAGCAACCCCGATTTTACCGCTTTAAAGCCAATTCCATCCAAAATACTAATGAAACAACTATTAATATCTGTACATAATATTATCAAGGAATAAAATTTGCATTGGGGAAATAAATTTTGTTTAATTATTGCAATCGAGCAAGAAAGACATTGACTTTAAAGTGGTGTCATTCGCTACGCATGATGTCAACTTCTTAGTCTTCCATCCGAAATTCTATTAAAGTAGCGTTTACTAGCTTCATAAATTCTACAAAACAATTAAATATTTATCAAAAATATACTTTTTATTAAGTTAAACTGATTATTTATGTGAGTAGTTAAATTTTGCGTTACGATTACGCCGCGATGCGCAGAACGGTCTTCAGTCAGCACGTGACGCACATTCTCGATCTCGGAAATGTGTCGGCGCATTTCAGAAGAATCCGCTAATTTCAACTTCTCTCCTTTTTCCATTTTAGGCAAATTATATTAGAAATTTTAATGACCCGCGTATAAGCCGACCCCCTACTGTTTGATGAAAATTTTGACTTAAATATCTCGGCTTATACGCGAGTATATACGGTACTTTTTTTTTACTAAAATTAAACGCCTTTGGTAATTCGCAGCCCCAAGTGGCCGTTTATGTTGCTTGGATCTTAAGCCGCCCCTAAATGATAAAATGAAACGTTAAGCTTCTTATAAATATGTTATATCGCAAAAAAGTCGAAATTGATTTACTTTAATATGTAAATACATAGAAATATTGTTTAAAAAATTAATTAGGATATATCACATATTTGTTTTACACGTGGAAAAAAACATTTTCTAATTACTTCCAAGGCTCAGATATTTCATAGATATGTATAAAAACGTTTATATCAATAGTAGTAAAGACGGATATTCACGTTTTTTAACATGGACAAATACACGTGTTCCCAATTTTCAACATTTAGTATATACACGGACAAATACATTCAACATGAAAATTAACAATTTTAACTTTCATTTTCAAAATATTTAATGCTAACATAACTCTTAAATGTAAAACCATCGATAGAAAACATATTAAGAACTTAAATGTGCGTGTTTTAAATAGATACTGACTATAGGTGTAAATAATTCGAGTAACGTAAATAATTAAGATGTTTTAGGCGTTTTCCTTCTCAAAGTTGCTCTTTCCTGCCCTAACAATCATTTTTGACCTGCTGACAATGTTATACAAGGATTACTCTTCAGGAAACTTACTCCACCCAAAGATAGAAAGCCATTAACCAATTGATTCACCCTCTGCGCGAAATCAATTATACAAACAGAAGTGTGGCCAGAGATATTCCGTTTATTTCATAGGAATAAATGAGATTGCGAAGGCACAAAATCAAATACATTTTTTTTTGTTCTTACACTTTTTTAAAACATAACTTACTGCAAAAATTCTAGACGCAACTAATACTTTCTTGTCTGTCTATTCATCTCAAACTTAGAAAGAAATATGACATTTAAAAATTGTCACTTTTTGCATTTTTCATTAATTTTTTTAATTTTACTGGGGGAGGGGGTAGTATTAAATAAAATCCTTTGGCAACAGGATTTTTTAAATGTATACTACATACTAGTAATTGATAATTTTTAGAAAATACATTACACACCAAAAAACACCAACACCTTTCACTTAAAATATTTTTCTGCAAGCAATTCTAAATTTATGGGTCATTTTCTACTACAATCAGTGTAGTCCTGAGAAGGTTTGGGGGCATTTTTTTTATTGAAAGAATAATAATAAAAAATAAATGTCGTGCAAAACAGCATAGTATCACACGGGGCTTGCAGATGTGAGTATATACATCTAATACATAGAACACTCGTGAATAAAAATAAATCATTTAGAAAACATATAAAAAAAGGTGACAATTAGGAAACCAATTGATGTGCATCAGTTATTCGTAGATTATTCTTCTTTCAAAATTATTTTATAATAAAAGAGACAATAGTTTTACTGTAACACTTTATTGGATAATTATTATATTTTATAATTTTTACGAATTAATTTAGTTTTTCAAAATGCATGCCAATACTCACTCCTCATAAATGATTGTAAAAAATATTTTTAAAAAAAACTTTTTTTGTGATTTTGTAAAAATGTTACTGAAGTTTTGGAAACCAATGTAAATTACCTGTATACTTTGAATAAAAAAAAAGTCCAGCTATTGCTTAAATTACACACGACGTTCAAGCTATTTTTAAAACTGTAAAATTGTTTTCACAGTTAAGTAATATAAATAGATTTTCCTGTAAATATTTTTATATATCTTTTTTCAATATTAATTTTATAAAGAGATAGCTTCTACGATTTACCTCAAAGCATAATATTTGAAAAATATTGTAACATCTATTTTTAATAAAATTAAATATAGGGTGCCTTGCTGTAAAAACTGGAGATTCCACTACGTGATATCACTTCCTTAACCGTCCATAGGTCAATAAATTGAAGGTAAGCAAAAAACAATTATGTAACTTATTATTTTATTTTTATAATGCAGTTATTCAGCATTAGATCCAATTCAGAAATATCTCTATATATAATTATCTTATGCGGTGATTGAAAAACGCTGTTTTTCTCTATGCGGAATGGCAACAGTTACTTTGTTTACAAAATTCTGTTACGCCCGCATTTTTATTTTGCCCTTATGTAAGCCAATTTGACGATTAACCCGTTCAATTCATTTCTTGGCGGAACGTTAGCGGAGCAAGGGCGGAGCCTCCTAGTATAAATTAATTTGTTAAAAGAAAAGCAAAATCCACCTTCAAAGTGTTTTTCAGATATTTTACTTAAATAGCCTATTAATGTATGCATTTTTTGGTTTCAAAAATACACATGATGCTTAATTTGGAGAATAAATAAGTAAAAAGTACACTTTAAGAAAAGTAATTGTATTTAAATAATTTTTAACCAAAACAAGTTAGCTTTATACGAAATCATAGAGGGGGGAGGGGCAGTACATGTGGTATTTCAAAATTAGTCGATTTTTTTTACATTGAAACTCGGAAACGTTTTAATACATTTGAGGGGCCCCCAAACTATTATTGATTCTGCCCTCCGCTATGGTAAGTATTATTATTTTATGGTCATTATTTTCAAAAGCAAAGTATGGGTTACGAATAATAGGAAATACTTAGTAAAAAGCGCATTTCTAGACTCTAGACATTAGACGCGCACCAGTTTTTTAATAACCGTAAAAACAATTAGAACACACATTTTTAACTTGGATTTATTTTACATAATACGAGCAAAGAAAACAGATATCAAGCCCCGAAAGAAATTCTTCAAAATATTTTTTAAGCGAAACCGATATCCTCTTTTTAATCTTTTTTAGCTAGCCAGCTTGCTCATATGCAATTTTATCGCTTTTTAAACGAGTTTCTACTTGTAAAATAGAATAAATAAAAAAAGACACACAAAAAAAAGGATGAAAATCATTTCCAAAGTAACTTCGTCCATCGGATCATATATGCCGCAACATCTGGATTTCCCACCGAAACCAGAGCTTTTCTCCCCCTGATTCCTTCCCTATATTACCTCATTTCTTCCCTTATCCGGATTGATGCGAGGACCCCATGAATAATGCAAAAGAGCCTCACTGTTATAAAGTAGTTAAAACAGAAGCCTGCCTGCTTTCACTAAGCGACAAAGAAAATACGCACTTTTGAAATTCAAATTAAATCCCTCTTTCATTCGATTCTTCGGAAAACCACCGAGACCACTTGCAAATCAATGGAAAGAAGTGGTCCAAGCTCCTTAATCGCTCATCCTTCCCCGGCAATTATTTACTTTCGACCAACAACCATTCTCTCTTTTTACATACTAATAAGACTCTGAAGGATACATTGGCTCCAAAACAGACGGAAATTGTTTCATGCCATAACGAATCCGAATTATTTGAGCAAGTGTTTTGAGATCATTTATATCTAGTTTATCGTGCTGATAATTTCAATCAATGCATGTAAATTAATTTGTTATATATTTTGCTTTGCTTAGTAGAAAGACAATGAAGAAATACACTTGACACTTAAAACGAAGAATGTAGAAAATTGTTTCGATTGTCAAACAAAGACATTGTTAAAAGATAGCATATTTTTAATTGGTTCAAATGTACGCTTCGAATTTAATTTGTGAAAAACTCATTTGCCCTGTTAACTTCAGAAGACGGTGCATTTTATTTTGACGAACTTTTTTTCGCGTTTTTATTTTGGGTAATTTCTAGCTTTTACAGAAATTAAAAGTTCAACGTCTTCCATATCAGGCGACACATCTGTTTTTGTTTTTTTAAAGAAATTATTTTAGAAATGTTGGGACATTTTTGGTGCTTTTCCAGAAGAAATTGTTTAAGATACCTATTACTCAATTTTTTCTTGTCTTCCAACTTTTATCTCCTGTTTAGTTAGTCTTAAGATGGCACGGCCACAATACAATTGAGAATTCATGACATGTTTTATATCCACTTACTTGACGGACATTGTAGTATAATCATAATAAAAGAACAAAAAGAAAATAATAATAAAAGTTAAAAAATAAAATTTTCCATTTCTAAAGAGATAAAATATACAAAAAAGCTTACCTCAAAAAAGAATATTTCAAAAATATATTATAAAATTAAGACATTTTTTTCGTTAATTGTTATGATATTTCTTTGCAGAAATTATTTTTAATTGTTTTAACTCGCGGACTATTAAATAGAAATATAAGACATTTCCTACAATTATGCTTTGTACACTTTCACTTTGAGTCCAAATTAACTTTAATTTGTTTCACATTTTCTAACTTTTCTTACTGCACATTAGAAAAATGCATTCATTCATTGCAATTCTAAAAAAAAATCCGTTAAAATACGATTTTTTTTAATTAGAAATTTTAAAACTTTAAGGATAATGTTACATTTGGGAATTATTTAAAGTAACATTTTTGATTTAAATAAATTATTGAGCTATACAAAATTGTAATAGTTTTACTTATGACATTTTAAACATTTTTATTTGAAATGCAAACATAAAATCATATACTTCTTATATAATTTTATGTGTGTTTTAAATCAATTCATATATAAATTTTAAAAATTCACTTATTAAGCTTATTCATACCTTCCGTATAAATACATTTTAAGCACATATTCTATTTCGCTTTAAGTGTCTAATTATTTTGTGTAAATCTAAAATTTATTTCAATAATATAAAGTCTTATAATATATATAAAGACGTACAAATCAAAATTCCTATATCTAACTTTTGCTATATCTCAACAAACTCACTATTGAATATTACTTTGTGACAGTGATATTAGCACGAAGTCAGAAAACCTGTCAATTAAAGCAATTAAACATGACAATAGGGAATGGCATTTAATTGAGAGAAGAGTTTAACTTCGTCACTAATTTAAACGTTAGAAACTTAAACACTTCCTTGCATTATTGATAAGATTTAAATACTTTTCAAAAGTTGGAATAATTTGTTAAATAAATTTACTAGATGACTTTTAGCTTCTTATTTAGATATTTACCAGCACGATACCAATTTTTATTGCTAACGTCGTTATAATAATGGCAAGTTTAATGACAAGTCAAAAGTACAGCGTTTTCCCCATAGAATTAGAATAATAAATATTTTTAACGTAGCTAATTGGTATCCCCTGTGCATTCAATGTTGAAGTATTTTAGAGTAAACAAAACAGGAAGTGGTCATTTATATGGGGGACTGTAATATAACGGGCCGCTCTATTTTTACATATATGTACATTGCTGTTTATGTAAATATATATGCGTGAAAGTAGGCGTGTACGTGCTATTACAAAGTTTTCTTATTTGTTTTTTGTCAATGACTTATATTTTACTTCTTATGAGAAAGGTAGTTATTAAATCACAAATATAAACGGAGTAAAACTCCCAAATTTTAAAAAATTCTATATCTTACGTTAGCCTTTTGGAATATAGAATTGGCACTTTCCTATTATCTAGAATGACTGTTGTTTTCAACGAAGTATGTAATAAGGATTAATTTTTAAGATTTATCCAACAATATCAAAATGCAAAACGCCAATTAATGTCGCTTTCCTTGGAAGGGCATTCGTACTCTCGTGTTAAATGAATCGACATTCACCGGCATCGAACCATCCATTGCAAGCAACGGCTCTGTCCGGTATTCCGTAACGATCAGAGAATCTCGCTAATGAAGGCAAGCACTGTGCTGCTTAGTGGGCAATGCGAATGAGGCCTATTGTACAGAATCATCAAAGAGATCGTATGGTGATGGAGAGTTACTACTCTTGATGCAGCAATCTAGTAAACCAGTTTAGTGAAGCAATTGATTAAATATATTTTTTAATTTTCTAAATTTAATTAAAGAATTGTATAGCGCAATGTAGCTTCACAGCAAATAAAATAAACAGAACAAGTATGGAATATAGTCATGTTCTGACTGATTCAGAGTTGAATAGATATGGCCAAGTCTCTTATTGGTGCTTTATGCTTGCTTTAGCAAATACGTGAATCAAGATGGGGTATTTATATGCTACACCTGTGTTAAATTGTTTAAATTAATCCTATTTTCAATTTATAATTATTTTTTTATTTTTCTTTCTGATGATGGCTTGGTTTTATCAAGTTTTGATACATTCCGTGACAATATGGATTTTTTAATATACTGTTTCAATGTTCTGGTACAATCACATTCGCGGATTTTTCCATATACAAAAAACTTCTGGATGTAAAAGGTACTATAATATATTGTAACTGACCTATTGTTTATTATAAATGCAAACTGAAAAGTATTTTAAAAATACATTCTATTATGTAGATGAAACTCGATTAACATTTCCTTTAGATTTCTAAAGACTGATTTCTAATTACTAACAAATGTTAGTCTTTGTTTGGCACAAAATAGCCAATAATGAAATATCTTGTTTCATCCAAGTATTCTTGTTTATTGATCTTTATTTGATATTTTAAATTAACATAATAAAGTTTTAACTAAAAAAAATTTTAACATATAATTTTTGTCTTTGTTGTTACTCAACTGCAAAAAAAAATAGAATTTTTTAAACTTTAGATTGTAAGATTTTTTATTATTTATTTGGGTATATTTATTGGCATTCAAATACTATTTATCCCATATTTTGATTCCAAATATCTGTAAAAGTTTATATCGTTCTATAACGTTCTACCTTTTTACAATGATGTTTTTCAGAGCAATTCATAAAGTAAGAATAACGCCACTGGAAGTAAAACTGACCACTTTAAAAAAACATTTCGTAAACAGCATTTTTATCTCAAGTATCTTTTAACATCTGTGTAAGAATTTCGAATGGGAGCACTATCACGATATTCGTCCATTTAGGTACCGTTATTCTTTTTCACAATAGTGAAGCTACAACATTTTTTCAATTGCCTTACCATTTTTTCTGTTTTTTTACTGGAAAGAAGAGGGGGGGGGGGAATCTAACGTTCCTTGTTTTTCCACCAGTCGAGAAAAGAAAGAAATCGCTCTACTTGAAGATGCTAGGGCAAAAACTCGATGGATGATTGTCGTGAATCTTAGTGCTGTTCTTAAATCCAGAGTCAAACGATATAGATACAAGAAAAAAAAAATTTATGTTTAGGGCGAATAAATATACTGAATGCCAGTTTAGAGACATTGTTATTCTAAGACAAATGCTGTCTCTTTTCATGGTGCGTTATTCTATTATATGAAAAAGAAAAATCTTATTTTCTTCAAGAACATTCTCATTTTAGAAATGGGGGAAAAAGTCATTTTAAGATTCTGTTAAACTTTTCTTTAAAAAAAACGCAAAACGAAAAGATTTGTTACAATACACTTTCCGGTTATTTGTTATTCACCAGATAAAATTCAAAGTCAATTTGAATGAATGAAATCAATTTAATCTGCACATGTACGTTTTGTCTGTTGTAATTATACATGCGTTCTTTATCATTTTAAAATAACACTTTACTTTTTTTATAATTCGTATCTTGTAAACAAATATTGGGGAAAAAAATAATTCCGTATATTAAATTCTAATAAAGAATTATACATATAACCAACATTTTTTACAAAAGGTCACTAAATTTGAGCTTTTAATCAAAATTTATAATATCTGTATTTTGAGCTTTTTTTAATATATAATATTGAACGGTGTACATTTTATTGTGTGAAAGAAACTTTTGTGCATATAGATATTATTTTTTTACCATTTTTAAATTGCATGTTCAATTAACCTATTTGTTCTGTTACCTTTATTCAATATGTAGTTAATATTCAGTTCCGATTCATTAATTGGTTATTTATTCATCAGAACCTAGTTGGGCCCTCTTGAAAGCTACCTATAAAGCTTTAATATAAAGCTTTAATATGCATTTAAGATGCACGTTAAAACCTACAATGTGTGCAATTTTTAATTTTAAAAGAATTTAATTCTAGATTGAACTTTAAAGGTTGCAAATTATCCGCAAAATGTTATTTTACTTAGGGGAAGGTGTTATACCTTGCGGACATACGTGTAACTTGGACACATATAATGATTGTTGTATCAATTGGATTAGTTTACAGCCAGTCATTGTAGTTTTCCTATATGAGTATAGGTATCCACCAAGTTGTTCTAGTTGATGAGAGTTGCAAAGTTTTACTGCGGGAAAATAAAACTAATTTTCACCTATTGTATATAAGTATTTTGCTTTTTTTTCTATTTTTCTCCTCTAACCACTACATTTTATTTTCATGATTTAATGATAGTACAGTTTTTTAAAGCATTCTCTTAGCTACAAATTCATGCATTTAAAACAAGGTTTAGACTAACCCCAAAATGGTTAATTAACTGCCTGTTTTTGAAATATTACCGAGCGTTATATCTTGGTCTTAGTAAAAGTGTTGTATAATTTGGACCCGTTCAAGATGCAACATCTCTGATAAAATTAATATAACCAAACAAGTTTTCATTAAATGCAATTATTAAATGATATTACTATTAGGTTATAAAAAAATATCATCTACATGTAAGGTAGTTAGGTTAGGCCTGTACTGGAACAGTAACTTTACACGTTGAGTCACAGGCTGAGCGTAGGTTGATAGATTCAAATAATAAAAGTATTAATGTGGGTGCTTATATTTTAGTAAACATTTCATCCAAGAAAACTATAAAATATTTTGTAGTAGAAATAGTTGCAGTTAATGAAGATTTTTTTTTTAAGTTTAGTACCTGAAAAAATTCGGAACTCTCAAAAGTTTGCCAAAGTAGATAAATACAGTTTGTTTACAAAGTAGACAAAGACGATGTGAGTTTTAAGATTCCCCACCCACCTCTTACTGTTGGTTCAGCTCGCCATACAGAAAAATTAATATTTAGTGTTAACCTTTCACAATTTAAGTTTCAAATTCTGTTCTATGTTTAGGCATACTGTGGAGATATGACGTTTAAAAGTTATATTTCAGATTGAACTATAAATGACCCATAAGATTGCAGTAGACAATATCAAGTTACTCTGATTTTTATTTAAATTTTACCACGATGTAACAATGCGGTCCAAGGTCCAACATATATTATGTCCAAATTACAGCACGTGTGTTATACCTTGGTCCTAATGAAATTTTTTTTTAATTACACAAACAAGAATTCTACACATTCCCAAAAAATATATTTAGTATATAAATACCTAAACTTTTATAAAACTTTATTCTTAATATTTAAAAACCAAAAATATACAAATAAAAATTTAATATGTCAAAATAGGTCCAAGGTACAACACCTTCTCCTATATGATATTAAAAATTCTCTAGAAATATCTTATCTCTATAAAATTATATATAAAATTTTTAAAAAAATTAAAAATGCTTAAAAATTTATCGGACTTAATATTGTTGGTGTAAATTACTATTTTTTTTTTTAAATAAGAGTATTAGGTGGTTCCAATATTACATCAATAAGATTGTAATCCATCTTTCATCCCGAATAATCCAAATAAACAAGGGACCCTCAATCAAACCAAGTTGTGACGTAAATGCAGCAGGCTACTGAGGCACCCCATTGGACAAATGAGAACACACGCTCCTAATGGACGGTTCTTGTCGGCAACCAGCAGACACCGGAAATGACAGGGCCACCATCGCACGGAACCGGAAGTGCTTCACTCACGTGTCTAGGGATACTTATTATGGAAGGGGTTATTAAATATCCTAACGATCGCCCCCTCCCTCCACATCGCACTCTCATGCTCTTTGGATAACACCCGCCTGGGTTAATTTTTACACCCTTATCAAAGTTTGCTTCCGCTTTTTGGCTGCACTCGTTATTTAGCCTGCAAGGTAGAATTACTTCTCATAAAGGAAATGTATTGTATTTAAAGAAATCTCCAAACCTCTGCCACTTACTAAATTTTTTTCAATTAAAAAAAATTAAATAGTTTATTTGAATAATGAATTAAAAAGTAAATGTTTTTTTTTTGTTACATTTGTTTGCATGTATGACCTCATTTATCTTCCGGATTACTAGATTGTCTCGTGAAGAGGAATGTTATCCATTGATCTTAAAATAGTTTTCAATGTAAAATATAATCGAATATTGATATGATCAACGATGAAGACCGTTTGAGCGTAAAATCAAAACAGCTCTATAGAAAACCTTTTAAAGGTTTATCTCGTCCTGAATCAGTACTTGCAACTTCAAAATGCTCTAAAATGTAGCTGTCTACTTGTTTTGATGCGGATGTATGTAGCGTCCGTGCGCAGATGGCATCTACCAGTAAAGAAATTATATGCACTCTGTTTACATAAAGACAGTAACGATTAATGCCTGAAAAACTCCTCTTTCGTGATTGGGTTGTGTTGGAAGGGAGAAAACCGAATATACCGAGTGTGAATGCTAGAATTCACCCCGGCAAAGATTGATGTGCGGTCGATTACGACTGTCGGTCATGATGTCTTATGTGAGAAGGAAATGTTAACCCACACTTCAAAATTCAAATTTATTTCAATGAAAAACTTGCGGGCTAAAAATTTGTTTTAAGTTCAAAGAATTTTAACTAAATAACAATTTTAATTATTTTTAATTTTTACTGCTTATGCTGAATTATGTCTCGGCTAGGATTCGAACTCTCAATGTATGGCCCCGTTCTATTAGGCGGTCGCTTAAGTCTTCCGGTTATATTATATTCGAATAAAAAGGAATATTAATACCTCATAACAACATTCGAACACGAGGCATCACGTTAGGTTTATCATTAGCGACAGAGTAATTTAACAGAATATTGATTTGAAATATTTCCTATTGTAAAATTTCACTTCACACTACATTAAAAAAAACAATTTTTAAATTTATTAAAATCAGGATTGTGGAAAAATACAGTTTAATTTGATTAAGTCGAACTAGAGTCACACAAAAGAGCTGGTACAGATTGCAAATAGAACGTCAATTTTTGCCCACAGTTTTAAACGCAAATACTGTGCGCTAATGTCACAGACTCCTGATGTCGATTTATGACCCCGATGAAATTGGGTTCTCCGACCTCCGACTGTTCAAGATAGCAGCTGGTTCCCCCTTCGGGCAGTCCTTTGGGTAATCTCCCCCTCCCCCTTTTGAACAGTCCTTCGGGCATCACATCCCCTTAGAACAGTCTATTTTGACACTCACATCGAAAATACATTTGTCGGTATTAACTACATTGAATTTGATCAGGCATTCTGCATTTAATTTGATTTAAACTGCATTGAATCGAATCTGTTAGGCCTGCCTGAATCTGTTACGATTGCCCATTGTGAAACTCTACTGGCAACTTTAATTCAACCATTTCTACAAGATACGCAAGCTACAAAGACAGCTTCAAAACATATTGAGCAAAACAAAAGAATAAAAACTTGAACGATTATACGATGCACAATAGAATAAAATCTAATACCGAAGTTCTATCGCGTTACTTTCAAAGTTAATGCTCTCACGTTTGAGCATCTAAACAAGTGTCTTTTGTTATAGCTTAAAAGAAACTCGATATTCTTTAGATAACTAATGGTTACGTTATAAAAGCGGGTACCATAATCTCATCCCCGTTTCTCTATAATTATCTTCACTCATATACGGTATTTATTATTTTAAGTGAATCTCTATTATGTCCTCATTGTAGCTATTTTTATCGCAAATTACATTACTTTCGGCATTAGTTTATACTGTGTATTTTGTGTTATATTTATCGAGAATATGTAAGGATAAATTTTGCACACACACATTGTCATTAATAAGCGTTAAAATTGCAACAGCTACAATATTATTTGTATTTAATATGAATTAATTTTATCCCTCAGATATTTTTACTTGACTTTTGTTTCGGATTTTGGAAGATTAAGTTGCAAAATATCTGTATTATTTTGATGGTATTTTTAATGTAATTTTCATGTTGTCACATTTTTTACCACTTGTAACGTTTTGGATTTATATTGTTTGTACTATTATTTTATTGCATCTTGTTAACTTTTATATCAAGAAAATGTCAAGAAGAGAAAACAAAACTAGAAATAATCTTTACAAAAATTTAAATTTTTCTTTTATCCTACAGGTTTTTTTTTTTTAATTCCTGTTTTAAAAATACACTCATACAAATTGCTTTTCAAAATATTTCAGTCTATCGTCTTTTTTATGTAGCTAAAAATAGACGCGTGTTTAAAAAAAATAAGTACAAAATAATGCCTGTATATAAACATTTGATTCATTCTAATACATTCATAATATTCTCATAGCAGGAAGACATACAAGAAATAGTAATAAGGCATATAAGAAATAATGGAAACGTAAATGCAAGTATTAATGTCAAAAACCCATTATGGCGGGTTATCTTTCCAATTTTCTTTTAGTTTTAAATCATGCATCTTAAATAATATTTACGACGCTTCGCAGTATCTGTCCCGCTGTTATCTGTTCTAACATAATAAATCTCCCGGATTGTAAACATCCGGACCACGGCTTTGGATATTAATGATGTTACTCATTTGTAGTAACAAGTCTGTGTCGGGGGACTTGGGGACTATAGGGAAGTTTATTGAGGGCTTGTAGATTAATGTTTATAGTATTTTCAAACAAAAGAAGTTTCATTACTTTATTATAGAACCGCCTTACAATATAAAAGGACATATGAACTTCAAAACACTTTCAACAAATAATAAGTCAGAAAACTTCATTAAAATGTATTAAATTTTGTTACTTTTATATAGTGTCTCGTGTAAACAGTACACTCATATACGAGTTTTATGTCTTTAAATGCATGCACCAAAAAAATGAAATAAACTTTAACGTGAAACCCATTTTTTTTAAAATGTATTAAAAATTTTTAATAATTACGTTTATAAATAACAACAAAAGTATATTTGCTAATTATAAAAATTAGTATATTAATTGGAAAAAAAAATAATTTCTGTAACATTTAACAATGATTAATATGCTTACGATTTTTTATTTAAAAAATAATAATGTGGTCCATAATTTATAAATACGACATACAATTTTACAAAAATTGATTTAATAAGCTTAAAAATATACTGAATATAAAATAATTTTCTAAACTAATGTGTTATACTTCAAATACAAAAAAATGAAGATACCACAGAATCACCTTATATTTTAAAGAGTCCACTTTAACATGAATCTCTTGTGGCCAATTAGCGCGAAGAATTTCCAACTGTGCTCACTTATTCCACACCTACACTCTCATAATTGGGTCTTAGCTTCGAATTAAAGGCTTAAAGTTGGAAGAAATGCATTTCTGGAATTTATCTTTTATCATCAATTCTATGCTTAGTAGGATCTTCATTTAAGTTATATTGGTAAAGGCAATAAACAGGGTTCACCTTTTTTGTTATTCAAATGTTTTTTGGGTTTTTTTGGAATAAACCATTTTTTTTAAGTCAATCGTGAATAAAAAGGAATTAAATGCAGTGTATTATGTATATTATTTAATAACTTTTGTCTATATAATAGTACCGAAAAAATCGTATTAATGTTAAAAACTTTTACAGTAAGAATCTCTCAAAACGTTTTACGTAAACTTTGGATACTTATTGAACGCTTTTCATAAAATTTGGCATAGTGAATAATATATAAAAACTTTAAACAATTTCAAAAATGAATTTGGTTTAGTGTTAGAATTTCAACGAATTTTTAAACATAATCAAAGATGTCAAGGAACCTATTGCAGAAAAACACGAAAAAAAAGTTTCATGTTAATAACCTTTTAAAAGTGAAAATTGCGTTGAATGAAAAATTGGCACTTTTCCTGCCCATTTTACTCCACCTTACTCTACTGTATTTGAAATGTTATAAACAAATACATAAAACTAATTCATCTATTTTTTTATAAATAAATTTGAATCAAATTAATTTTTTATTGGTACTTATATTAAAAAATTCTCATGCTATAATCAGGTCTAAATTGCGTTACAAAAGCAATGTATCAAATTATATATTCGCCATTGTGTTAGTATATTTACGAACCACATACGTATAACTGTGGTACCATGGATTCCTACTAGCTTAACTATTTATTTTTCTAGTTACAAACAAAAATTCCTGTCCATCGAAAAGTTTTCTTACTCGTTTTCGCCCTTTTTGCTGGCGCGAAACCAACACTTTGCGCACCAGACCAGAACCGCGTCCTCGGTCTGTTCGTTCTAAGTGATTTTTGCGATCCCCGGTAACTTATCTCATTTTCCCAGTTCCAGACATTTCAATCTTCATTTATCTTTTCGATGTTAAATACTACCCTTTTCTAATGGTAATGAAGGCAATTTAAAAAGGCCGCTATAATTGATGTCAAGCAACTGTACAGGACCGTCTTGGGGAGAGGAAAAAGGTTCCAAAGGAAGGAGAAACTCCTCTGGCACAAAGCTACTTAATGAATGGATGCCCATCTTTTGTACTGGTCGCTATCTCTTAGCATGGCCCGACCTTACGTTCCCGATCCATTTATCCTGAGTTGTTCTCAAATGGGAAGGATGTTTGGATCTATTTCCGTCTCGGCTACATTCTTTTTCCCTCTAATAAACATTCTCTTTTGCCCTGGGTTCCTTCCATGAAAGAAATCTTTGGGGAGATCTTTGTTTCTTTCTGCCTCGCGCGTCCGTCGATTGCGGGAGAAATTTATAATTCGAAGGGACCTTTCTACCACGGTTTGACAGTAACATATGTTACTTCGGCTTCTGTTCCTGCAAGCCAAAGTTTTGCAGCGCTTTGCGGGAAACTTTGGGGTGGCTTCTGCGTCGTGATCAATTGCGTTCATGGAATTGAGGGATTTGGGTGGGTTGAAAAGAAATGAGCGCAATATAATACGAATTCCGGATTATACTTAAAATAGTATTTTTGTATTTTAAATATTTTAAATATAAATATATATTTATTTTAAATAATTCTTTGCATTTTATGATTTTATTGTAATGGTATAGTTTAAATATATATATATATATGTATATATATGTGCGTGCGTGTATGCGTGCGTATATGCGTGCGTGTATGCGTGCGTATATGCGTGCGTGTATGCGTGCGTGCGTGTATGCGTGCGTGCGTGTATGCGTGCGTGCGTGCGTGTATGCGTGCGTGCGTGCGTGTGCTGTTCGTCATGTCTAACGATAATGTATGATATACTTAGATATTTTGAGATATTAAACAATGCAAATAAAATCTAAATATTATCATATGTTTTATAACCAACATTTTAAAATTGTGAAAACATTTTTCCACCCCTCTCACATGTGACAGAGCAGTGGGTCATTAGAATGGGAGGTATGGGAAAGGTATAATTTTTTTTTAATGTAATGTGGATGTTATGTTCGATATGTCTAAATTAAACGATAATTAGTATTGGGCTCTGATAGTGACAAATAAAATTTGTGGTTGCGGCCATTTCATTATAATTTCATTTTTAAAAATTGTGCTACAGTTATTTCATTGTGTGCAAAAGACTTTTTGATCTTTTAACATTATATCTTTTTTCCTAATTCTCGCCATATAACGAAGTACTAACTTTTATGTTAGGAATTTAACTAAGAAAAAAAATCCTTCAATTCTGGACACGTCCCAATCCAGACCTCATTTATGCTGTTCCATGACTCCTCTGATATGTTACTTCAATAACATAACTCATTACCTAAATCCTGCTAATTTCGGACTTAAATTAACTACTAGTTTATAAACACCATACCTGTGTTGGTTTACCAATATAATATTTTTATTTTTTAACTGATATACATGAAAATATCAATCAAATAATAAGCCTTGATATTTACTTTTGAGGTAGTAAAACAAGAAATTTCAAACGAAAATTCTTGTAATGATGTATAAGCTGAAACTATAGAAAATAAAAAGGAGTCTTATAATTAGTTACCCATTTAGCATTTGAATTGAAAATAAATTGTATTGTTCTATTTAGCAAACACCGCAGCTATTCACTCCTTCCCACTGTCTCAGATATCCCCATTCTCTGCTATAAACATATTAATTCAAAAATTCTTCAAATTTTACTGTAGTTACGAATAAATTGTGTATCAAATGATTTTTTGGTTTATATACTTTTATAGATTAGACATATATATCTTCAAATCCCGAGGAATTAAAGGATTTACTCAATTTTAACTGATGTGATAATTTTTTTTGTGACATTCTGTATATTAAAAAAAAATTTAATTCCGAAACATATAAAAGGATACAATAAGTTTTTAAATATATTTATTACTAGGTGAAGTACCCGGCATTACCCGGACTTTACCCAAAATGTTTGCAGATTCTTTTTTTCACCGTGTCGCCATCTGGCGGTTTTAGTAAGAAGTAATGCATGCTTTAAGGGGTAAAAAGACATATGCGGAGGGGGTTAGAAATCTCATATAAACAGTGGCCTTCCTCTTGTTTTGAAGGTCAAGTGTATAAAATTCCATCAAACTCGGAATAAAATTGTAGATTTGTATAGAAAACAAACCCACAGATCATATCTTTATATATAGAGAGATATTGTGGATTTAGTGGAAAAACTTACTGAGTCCTTCGCGGCTGTTTTGGGTTATTACGATTTGTGTTTTGACTGAGCCATTGAAGACTGTATTAATCTCAATATGTAACAGTGTTTTATTTCTCCATCCTACTCGTTGTTGATTTGGCTTTTTTTCTTAACAGTTTACTTTAACACTATGCATGCATATTAAAATCAAAAATATTTGAAAAAACACTGACTTAGTCAATTTTTTCCATCAAGCCTTCTATATGCGATATGTTTATTATTGAGACAGAGGAGGGAAGTAATAAATAAAATGTGAAAAGCATTGGATTGACTTGCTTTAATAAAGTTTTTGTTTGGTCTTCAAAAAGTTGTAGAAACTTTTTGAAGAACAAAATGAGATCTACTTGTATATTTCCAGAATTTTGATTACACAATCCAACCCCTGGAAAACTATTCAGAAACAAAAATTAGTATTTATTCTATGGGGTTTCTACGTTTCTCTGTAAAATATAAAAGAATATTTTTGTAAAGAATTCTTGACTTCTTTAACAGATTAAAGAAATGGATAAGATTTTCAATCCCTTTTATTCAGCCTTGGATGTCTCGAATTTAAAAAAAGAATGTTTTAAGATGCATCACAGCAACTTTTTAACTTTTCTAAAGAATAAATTCTTCTTTGATGGTTCGGGTTCAAGAAGACTTAAATAAAATGTAAATATTAGTTCTTTCTTTGGTGGGCTTTTTCCTTGTACAACGAAACTTAATGTATAAATTTCAATGCTGAATGCCATAGACTAAAATATTTTCAAATTAATCTGTGTTACGTTAGACTTAAGGATATTACCATTGAATAAATTTAACGATCAATATCACGTTTTATCTTGAAAACAAATCCAAAAATTATTATATTCTTTACAATTAGAGTGTGTTATATCGAATATTAGTTTACATTCAAAGTAATAACAAAACTTTTCAAGTACATTTGACATTACTATGAAAGCATTTTTATTAAAACTATAAATACAGATCATTAATTAAACATGACATCCAAACTTGTACAGGGTTTTGCATTTGGAAATGTCTAGTGAGCTAGAACAATATCACTTATTGCATAATAAAAGTTTTATTAATAATTAAAAAAAAACATAACAGTTTTATATCTTTTACGGATCCATATTTATTCATCAAGCTTGTATTTCTTTATGTAACAAAATCATTCTATGATTTTGTTCAGATAGCGTGACTTTCTCTTTTGCCCCAATGTTATAAGAAACGTGAAGGCAATCCAATGTTATTCTTTTCACTCTTGAGTTTTTATTTTCCTAAAATATCTGCTGAAATTTAATCTTTTTGGTTATTCCTCCAGTCATCGTTTTATTGACTCCCCACATTGTTTGCATAGACGGCTTGGATCAATTTTAAAAATAAATCCATACTTTTTTTTTCTTCTGTTGCATCATCACAATCTGGGTGTTCTCCGATTTTCAACTCATCATAAGTTTATCTCTACCTTTGAATATTTATATCGATTTTTGTTTGTATCGAATCCTTTTTGTGTATCAAATCTTTCCTGAATCAAACCTTTTTTTGTTTATTTCGCTGATTGTTTTTGCAAACAATCAATGCGAAGAATAAAATGCAGTAGTGCAATAACTTTATTTGCTTCTAAAAAATGAAACATTCAATGTAGATATGGTGCCTACTTTGAATGCTTCAATTGTGGATATCTGGCCAATGTAAATACATACAATGTGGATGTCAATCTAGTTTACATTATACTAAAAAATGATTGCTAAAAGAACGAAAAGACAACTAAGTTAAACTTCAAAGAAAAATATTTTTTTTAAAAAACCACCTAACCATTTTCAAATAAACAAACCAGTCTAAATCCATTTATTTAAAGTAAAGTGTAAAGGAATTGTCATTTAAAGCATTTTCTAACCATGTAATTCAATGTTTCTCAACTATGTAATGCATTTTGTACGTGGTCATTATATACAGAAAAAGAATTGCACTAAAATTATTAACTACAATGTATTTAAAAATTAAAAAAATTTAAGCCAATGGTCTGAACAAAACCTACAATTTAAGTATTATTCAAATTAATTCTCTTTGGAAAGAAATTAAAGCACTTTTACTATGAAGTAGAAAGAAAAGCTTCAATATAATTAGCCGCGTCAGTGAAGCATATTTTTTAACGCTGACACAAAAGCTATACTTTGAAACATTCTGTCAAAATATACGAAAAAATAAAATTCTGTAGCAAAATGTTTACCATAGCTCAAAACAACACATAGTCATAAATCAATTCAAACCGGCATTGTTAAAAACATAGCGTGTTTTTCAGGCTTTTGAAAGCATAAACTCTTATCTAAATCTGCCCTATTCTATTCTGCATTTTTTAATACTTCTTGGCTTCATTTTTCTCCTATTCTTTGCAACATTCTAATGAATGCCTCTTGTTATATTTCTGACGTATATATTCAATTCCTATCCTTTTCTTTGATATTAATATTAAAAATACATTTTTCTCCGATGCACAATAGACATGGATTATATATCAGTTGATTAACACCGTTATTTATATATGAAAGCAACTGTTATTACAATAAGAACCGACGTCTGTTAGAAATTGGACCCCAGCCGATGGAATATCCAAAACGTCAGGTCCCTAATGAGAGTTATGCATAAACCGAGATAATTGCCCCCTCCGTTATGAAAAAAGACTAATTAATAAAAATTCGCTGGATCTTTGAACAGTGGCATAAATATTTCTAGATTTATTTGCATAGTGTAAGAATTGCATTAAGTTTTCGGGTTATGTAATGAATAAAATTCAGGTGTCAGTTTTGCTGTCTATGTTAGGCTTAGAGACCGAAAACGCTCATTAAGCGAAAAAATTGACCACAACACATTGTGGCAAGCTCGAGAATGCCACGAAGCGAATTTCATATGGTTCTTTAAATATTTGACCACAACGCATTGTGATAAAGAGGAAATGCCACAACGCGTTCTGACCGCTTGTTCATGCAGCCATGATGAGATATTAAAAAAATTAAAGAGGCTATATTGGGGACACAGAGCCGTAGTGTGGGGGTGTAAATTTTACAGAAAATTACGCACATTTAAAAAAATAATAATAAAATTCACCCTGTTTTGGTTAGCAGAATACTGTAAGTAAAAAAAATTAACTTAATTCTATTTTTAAAAACATCCTTAAGCTTTTACCTTGATTAGAATTCGAAAAAAATAGGTTTTGAGATAAATGCATTTAACCATTAAATATGTCAAAAAAAATTACAAATTTAAACATTTTATTTAAACTCTTCTTTTATATATATATATTATTAGTAATTTAATTATTCTATTTGACAATATATTGGGAATTTCCATAATATTAACAATGCTGGATAAGTAAAAAAATCTTGCAAAATTTTATTATTAAATGGCTAACAATGAATAAGTAGTGTATTGTGCATATGTAAAAAAGGAATTTAAATGTTTTAACAATTTTCATTTGGTTTCGACATATTTAATCTTTAAATGCATATATTTCAAAATCTAGTTTTTCGAAATCTTCACAAATGTAAAAGCCTAAAGCTTTTTTTTTAAATTGACATAAAGTCGATTTTTTTTTGTAATACATTTACAGCTTTCTTCTAAAAAAAGCAGCGTGGTTTTTTTTAAATAAATCTATGGCGGTCGCATTTTTCCACAGAGGCGCTAGATTGGTTGGTTCGATCAATTTCTAGAGAAACAACCAATCCAGCGTCTCGACGGGAAAACACTACCGCCATAGAAGAAAAACACCACCTTTAAAAGCCAGTTTCACAGAAATTAAATAAAAAATAAACTTTCATTCTTTAGTACTGTATTGTGATTTTACAAAAAGTTATGCAATACAATTCAGATTGAGCGTATACCTTGAAAATATTCCAATCGGTATTGTATTTTTTTTACACAGTATTTCAATTCTAAACGATTCCCAATTCTTTTCCACCCTTCCTACGTGGCCGTTAAGTTTCCTTCAGCCCTTACTGGGGGTCACTATTTATTGCGACAGGCGAATAGTCGCGCAAGATGGATCGCCAGGTAAACACCAATAAAAGAGAAAAACGGTACAAAGAGATAACGCCTTTCGATTGGAGCGCTCCTGACTTCGAGAGATACATATGGATTTGTCAAGGGAACTGACACAAGGTAAATAACACCTGATTTGGATAAATGTGCAGGATGCTTAACAGAGTGGGTTCAAAAGATGTTTTGGGATTCTTTTGGGTATTTTGGTGGTTTGACGAATTGTTTGCTTTAAGACTCGTGAATAATTTAATTTTAATATTTTTTACATACCTTTTATTGTGTTTTTTTTTTGTCTTGGATAAACTGCATAAACAAGATTGAAATATTGAAATACAAATGTTATTCAATGTGTAGATAGGCAGTAGCAGATTAATTTTACTCACCTTGGGAAAAAGTCTGAGAAAGAATATATGTCTAACGTTAGATAAGATAACATTGTACCCTTAATTTTATAATAATTTTAATGTATTTTTAATTATATGCAATAGCTTTAAAAAAATTATACAACTTCGAGTAATCTCATAATCTAAAGTCATTGTTCTATATACCAAAGTTATAGTTTTCAACAAAAAACGCAAAATTTTTATTACTACCATTTACCAACTACAAAGTTAGAATGAAAAAGTAAACAAGAAATTTATATAGCATTTATTAGTTGTAATCAGTTTACGAAGTAATCTAAAAATGAGCCTTCAGTAAATTTGTTCGGGTGTTTGTATTTGCAGTATATTTTTCTAATTTTCATGTTCGTAAAAGCCTAAATACGTGCCATTTGTAACCCTTACAGTTGATTTAAAAGCAATTTTGAGATAAGTCCTTCTTTTCCTTCTTTGACGTAACTTGTGAACTAAGAGGATTACGTTTGCGAGCTTTACTGGTAGCAAATGCTCTTTTACTTTGCTACTTACACCCATAAAAAAACTGTACTCCTCATAAAATCATAGATAAAAAGAGCCATATGGAAAATTAACAAATGCTTCGTAATTAGTTCAGTAGAGTTCAGTTGTTTGAATGAAAAGCATTTAGAAAAACAATTATTCTTCCCAAATATTAAAATTATTATGTGTAATCACGAAACCAAATTTAAGATCGCAGTTTAATTGATATATTAATGTACTTTTATACTCGTATGAACTTAAGAGTTCAAAAGGTGTATTTATCTAAAATATGATTTTCCAAACAACACCAACAAAATAAAATAAGGTAAGCGTGGGGGAATTTTTGTCTTAAAACTCAACTTTTGACATTCAAAGTTCAATTTCTTTCAGGAAAAAAATTGTAAAATTGCAATTGCTTTACAAAAACGTGCAGTTATTAATTTGAAACCTAATCGTATATTCATATTTAATTATGAAGATCACCAGTGAGAATTATGGAATTTTTCGTATAAAAATGCATTATTAAAACATACTTTAAGTCAAATTAGGAACTTGAATAAAATAGAATAAATTACAGCCTTTAAGTCATAAAAGATCCATATATTTGTTTATTAATGGACTGTTTTCTTCTTAAAAGCAAACTGTTACCCGCCATTCGCCATTTTGAAAAATCAACTATTATATTATTTATTTCCTTCGAAATTGAACACCTGCTAGTATTATTCTTGGTTTGTTTTGGTTCAGAAACCTATGATGTATTTACGTTATTTTCGATTTGTTCCTCAAGTGATTTTTTTATTTAATTCAAAACATTATTTTTTCTTTAAAGAAACAAGCAAATGCGTTAATTTTTTTTATCGAAATGTGTTCTTTTTTGTTAATTGTCTATTTGAAAATAACGGGTATGTAACTTCATTATATTAATATATAAATAGTGTTAAATATATTGTAGTTAACTCTCGTCATTTATTAGCTTCGAAATTCACATTATTTTAATTATTTCACTTTTGCCGAAGATCGTTTTTCTAGCAATACACATGAACTTTAAATTAATGAAAATATTTGATATTGAAATATTTTTTTAATTCAAAAGCGCTGGGATTTTCTGGGAAGCTATGTCTATTAAAATAATAAAATTTAAAAACTATAATATATATGCATTGAAAATAAAAGGTAAACTCTTTTGGAAAGAAAACAACTTTATAATTTTCCCTTTTTCTATCCGCTCAGAAGGTTAATGTGATAAAACACGTTTTGAATGTTTGCTCATCAAATAAAAACATATAAACACAAAATTTTATATTTAAGATGTTCGTTTTTATTTAAAAAAAAACTCTGGAACACTAATAAAGGAGCACATAAACTCGGAGGCACATTATACTTTATTAAACAGATTATATATTTATAAGCGCGATTTAATAGATTAAAATATTACCGTAAAACAATTTATTCCAGTCTTGATAGCTTACTTCTTTTGAACTTAAATATTCTATAAAAAATCTACCATTATTTTTTTTTGTGTCTCGAAACTCTAGAGTAAAAAATATCACTAAGTGCCAAAGTAAAAAAAAAAAAAAACTCAATAACAAGACGCTTCTCGATTTAAAACTCCAGCTTCCTACCTTTGCAGTTTGGCAATGGCAGTTTAAAAAACTCATTTCCTTCCCATTGGATAAAATCAATTCTGCTTTAATGTGTCTTTCGAGTTTATTTTCAATCACTGCGGTGAGGTAGCAGAGGAAATGAGGCCCGGAAGAAACTGCTTGCTTTGAAATTTCTGATGAAACATCGTAATTCCTCCTCTATTTACTGCTTTTTCTTTCTTTTGGGCCCTTCAGCTCCCAACTTTTATCGGTCGCACACATCGACAACTGGTGATGGATTGTAGCACCTCACCCCCCGCCCCCTTCTTTCTGGATACTTGAAGAGAGGCGCGGGACACCTTAACTGGATCCTGATTAAATTTCAGACTTGCCAACAACACACACAATTGAGGAATCGATCGTTGGTCGATCGGAATGAATGAGTTTTAAACTCGGAACTACTTGATTATTTTTAAGTGTTTGAATATGATTCAAATAATGGATTGGGTTTTTGTTAATTATAAAAATATTTTTTTACATGGAATATGCTTTAAATTAATATAGATTGATTTAATAAGTCGCGGGTAGTTTTATCTTATTACTGGTTGAATTTCAGACTGACGATCGATCAGAAAATTGGATTGATCATCGGAACAATGAACTTAAACGATAAACTTAAACTGGAAGAAAGTTTTAAAAAAATTTTAGTTTAACTTAATTTATAAATAGATTTTCATTGGCTCTTAAAAAAATACTATTTTATATAATATTGTTAGGGAATTTTAAAGTAATAGTAAATTGATAACTAAAACAACTTCTTAATTAAATTTAAACTAAATTTTATACTTAAATCTTAAATTACTGCGGTGAGAGTATTAATAATTTAAGTTCGAGTAGAGATATTTTCAATCATAAATAATAAACTAAAAACATATTTGTTTTAGAAAGCTTAGAAATAGTCATTTACAAATGTGATGAAATTTTTAGATTAAAAGTATTTTAATTTTTATTTCCATATAAACAGAATTATATGCAGATTGCTTTTGCTCCTGCTTTTTGCACCTTTACAGATTTACTTTCTGAATGAAAATCATTTTTGTGTATTTTAACCTTCCATAATCATTCATGTATAAAATTAGTTTAATTATTTTTCAATCTATTTAAATGCATTTGTTACTTGATAAGCATGCACTATAAAACTATTTTTTTTTCTACGTAAAAGTTTTTTCTTTCTGTCAAAAGTTATGGACTTCTTCTGAACCGACATTGATTATTATTTATTAACAAAAGCCCTGCGTTATGTTATATATGCACAAAAAAGTCGCAATTTTTTATATTATGTATTTTTTTATTTTTCATAAACACAACTTTCGTTTTTCATTTGATAAAATTTCATGTATGAAACTTAATTTATCAAATATTTGCGACCGTGCGATGTTCGGACAAGTTTTTTGACATATGTATTTTTTCCATTACTTAAAATGTCTTCGTGTCTATTTTATTTTAAATTAATGCTTTATTTTAAATCATTTCTTTACTTTTTTTATTTCTTTATTTAATTATTATTTTACTTTAAAATATGTAAACTGTCAAAACCAATCGTCATCCATAGAAATTTTTCGACAGAACTCTTTTTTCCTAGTTTAAAGCATTGAATTTGCAGTTAATGCCATGCATTGGAAAAGCTGGTAATAAATAAAGACTATGTTAATAAAAGTATTTTTCAATAATAATTAAGCTAAAATCGCCTATTGATATTCCAAAAAATCAATTTCTGTGCTATTTTATTATCTTATGGTTAATTGTTCCAATACGATACAGTGAGACTAAATTCAAATCCATCACTAACATTAATGATTTTTTTAATAAGAGCAATTTTCTATGTAAATTTATGATCCCTTAGGCATAAACCTAACATACGAATAGAAAACCAGTCAGTTTTGTCAAAAAACAACATATAAATTTAAATTAAAAGGGGACTACGTAGCATAGAAATAATAAAAGACATTTTAACAAATTTAATCAATTTTGGAAGCCTTGTGATCTTAAACCTAATTGATAGGATATTGCCCCATTCAATTTGAATTCCTTTTAAATCCGTAATAAAAAAAACGGAATTCTGGAAAAACCGAATTTTGTACGTCAAAAATCGCAGGAATTCGCTCTGAAATAAAACAAACGCTTTACGCAGTATCTTTCGTACACTCCACTATAAAAATCTCTTTGTAAGTCCCTGTATAGCTTATATATACGTCAAATGTAAGATCAAGACAGTTCCTGAATTTTTCTCTTATTCTATGTAAGACAAGAACATCTGTGCTTAGACAGCTCTAAAACAAGAAATTCAGTGCTCAACTTTGACGTAACAGGAGACATATACTTCAACTTTGAATGCAATGATCCGAAATACAACTGCAAAATCTAAAGGTAGAAAAATTCGCTTTTTAAATGTATTTCAGGGTTTTCAAATGCTTCTTAACTGTGTTTTTTTTAAATATTTCAATTTTTGTGACTCTTTTAAACTTTACATTAAATATTGACACAATAAGTATTATCAATCGTTATTGTAATTGTTCTTTAAAAAAATATTTTAAATATATTTTCTCTAGATATATAAACTTTAAATCCGACAGTTCATGTTTATTAATTGTATACTAACTCATTCTTCATTATGAAACTATGATTATGTTTCTGCAAAATATTTTAGTCAATTTAAGTATTTTAATTTCAAATAATATAACTTAAATACATTGTGAAATTAGATTTTCGTAAGTAGATAGACCATGGGAAATGCCACTATGTAAAAAATATCTAAGTTAATGATAATATATAGTTGTATTATTGAAGGTATTTAATATCTATAATTTTAACTTGCCTTTAAATGGTTTTATTATATCTTTAAGTATGTTTAGTTATTTTTAATACGAAATTATTATAAAAAAAAACATTTTACATGAGACCACAAAAATAATGAGGTTTGTAACATTTTAACGTTCTTTATTTACATGTTTTAAAATCATTACTATAATTTATTCATATACAAATTAACGCTTTGTTTGCAATAAAAATATTTAAAATCGTCGGAATTTATTTAAATCGGGAATAAATGTTTAACCTTTATTTAACGTTTTAGTTTAATATTCAAATCCCCATGCACGCAAAAATAGAATCCGATTCAATACATTTCCCTACCTCTAATTTATTTCGCTTGCTACTTAATTATCAATAATCATAATTATTAACATACGAAGTGTTAAGTTTCATTCCCCATTTTTCAGTCTATTATTTACATTACCCCATACGATTTTAAAATCCTTTGATTACTTCCACATTTATTTCTCAAAAACATCTCGAAAGTCAAACAAGAGCAAGAAAAGCAACTGCTCCGTGTAATTTTTCTTCCCCCGTAAGGGCTTTCATATCTCGCGTAAGGCTGCATATAATTTAAAACTTGTACGTCGTTCCATGCGTTTAGAGGGCTCTTACTTTAATTGGATTTCTTGTTCTTTACAACAAAGTTTTATCCGTGGGAGTAAACAGAAAACATGGCTAACAGGATAATTATAATCATAAGAGGGGATCATTTGTTTCCCCCACATCTATGGAGTAACGAAACTTCTTAGGCTATGTAATTAGAATCACTTGAGAATAAAGTGACATCAAGGCGACGGGGAATTCTCTATCCAACTACGTAATTATCATTTGAGTGTAACGGATAACGCATTGGAAAAGTCTCTGAGATATACTTTTGCCAGAAAACTTCGCACTATTAATAAGATTTCGTCAATATAACCTTCTTATTCTAGTTAGTTTCAGCAGAAAAGAAATGAGTATCTGATTATTAGACTCGAGTAGGGTGTAATATTGGATATCTCTTCAAGGAGATAAGGCTGATAAGTTTCTTTGGAAAGAGTTTAACAAATCCTGTTTTTATGTAAGATTATAGGGGGAGATAGAGCCTCAGCTTAAAAGAGGGTCGGGAAATAAGACAAATTTAACATCCTGTCATATTCCAGAAATTAACCAGTTTAGAAATAGTCGTAATTATAATTAATTAAGATACCAATATAGATAACAATGATATACCAAGATGGTGTTGCCGCTTTAATCATAATTTATATAATACATTTATATTTAGAGGTATTAAAAAATATTTATTACTAATAAACATATTGCTAACAAATAAATATCTTTCTAGTAATAGATTTCAATTAACTAAATTAATATTAAAAAATTTTAATAATTAAAGTAATTAAGAAAACAAATTTATTTATACAGGTCAGTTAAAGTGTTGGAAATTTACTTGAACAATTAAAAATATATGTGATCTGAAAAAATACTTTTTACATTCTTAATTACATTAGTTTTAGTCGAAAATGTATTCTAGACCTCTACTCTATACCTTTGTCTTTACGTACGTAGGATTTATACTTTAAGATAGAACTATTTCAAAATTTCGAATAGAATGTAGTATATAGATTTTTTTTAAGCTGTTTTGATTCTAGGATTTTATTTTATTCGTTTAGCAAAAAATGAATGTTATATATTTTAGTAATTAAATTTGATACATGATAAATAACGTTTTTGTATTATATTTCAAAGTATTATCAAGTACAGATTTAGTATCCCAAAAAGATAATGACAAGGATAACTTAAATATTTCTCATGTTTTAGAATGCTTTAAGAGGTTTTTATGCAAAATAAAAATTTTAGCGCAGCGATCTTGTCCGTAGAATGGAGTGAAACTTTTGTGTTACTTTTTTTCTGCCAAATACATTTGGAGGTAAATGAGGATATTTTTTTATATGTTTACTTATATTTGTTGAAAAGAGTTTACAATCTAATAATCAATAAATATATACTAATAATATATAAAATACAACATATGGCTGTGAGAGGACATTTTTTGAAAATCACTGACAAATGTGAATCGGAGGTTTTTGCGGAAAATGTTATCAAAAAATTAAATAATAAAATGCACATGCTCAGTATAGGAAAGCATGTTACTGAAATTTTGTAATTTATGTTATATTTATATCAATAGCAGAGATAATTGTAATCGAAGTATTAATTAACAACAGTATCAGATTCATTAGCAGACAAAACCCTGATTACAGGCATTGCATCAAAATATCATTGCAAGTCTTATGAACTAAAATTTAAAATAGTGTTACAACTATATAAAATATTATTACGAGACTACGTTGATTCTAAATTATATTATTATTTTTCCTGTCAGAAATAAAATATATTACCGTTTTACACTTTTATCCGCAAATTTCAGATATATAATTTTAAAATATATCAGGTTTTGAGTATTTTTTTCGTGTTGAATTTTATTTAAATAAGTAAATAGTTCGTTGAATGAATTACTTTTATATATTTTTAGACGGATATAAATAAAATTATTATATCTACTACTTCCCATTGTGTTATAAAACAATAAACAACTTATCAAAAATTATTTGTATTTTACAGGTGTAATATTTTGCTCCCCTTCTAAAGTTTCTCGATAATCTCAACTCTATGAGTTTAGTGTTAGACAATATAATAGAAATCAGAATTTATCAAAAAAAAAAACTTTGCAAAAAATTGAAGAATGTGTGATTTGTGTATGAGGTGTGTTTTGAAAATATAGCAAAGCAAACTGTCTCCAATTCGAATCAATGTCATACATTATTTATTACTTAAGAAAAAGACATGCAGTTTTCCATTCCCATCTGCATGAGAATATATCTTAATTTGTCTCGTCCTCCTGAATTTTACACCCTTAATGCTTGCATAGAGCGCCGTAAGCAAAATAAATGAATTCTCTCCTGATAATGCTTATTATTCTTTCTTTCTAAATGTATTTCGTTTGATACAATTACGTTACAAGCATCCAAACCCTTTTATTCATGCAGAAAGAAAGAAACTGCCAAAGAAATTCTACTTCTGAATCACTCACTTCAATACAATGTTTACTTTATAATTAAGTTAATCGTAAGAAGAGCTCCTGCCAAAACATCCATAGACTGATATGTCACGTTGAACTTTAATCGCATCATGTCATTTCTCAACGTCGATTGCTAAACGTTACACATCCGAAATTTTCGATGATTTATCGATGTTGAAAATGAAATATATATCGATGTATATATCGAGGGAGAAATCGCCAGAAAAAAAATGTTTTCTTTAACACTCCCTAGGAAATGTAGTTTTCTCTTAAGTGAAAGGTCTTTGTCTCTTGGTGATTTATCGTGTTGAATAATTGATGGTTAAAACTAAGAGGCAACTCTGACGGAAGCATTAAACATGCATAAATCATGGATTTTTGGCACTGCTAACCGCTGTCTTTGTAAGAATTTTTCGAACTGCGCCATTATCGAGATGGGCTATTTAGCGGAGTTAATTTTGACAGCTTCTTTTCGGTAATGAGACTGCTAATATGTACAAATCGGTAGCAAATTTTTGTTACAATAATTTGGAGAATTGGACTTTTTCTACTTCTCAAAGCTTGAATTATTTGATGGAATTCCCAGTCTAAGTTGAGTTACAAACGTTTTAATCGATAATGTTTTCATCGCATAATAGGTAATTTGATAATGACTCTCATATGAATGAATAATTTATCTTTTAAACTTTCATCTTGTTAGGGCTGTAATAGAAAGGAGGTTGAAATAGATTCTGCTTGTTTCATTACTTAGTTGTGGACATTTTAATCGAAATTTTTTTCATCTAATAGTCAGTAATTTAGTGATAAAAATCCAACCAATATCCTCAATTATGTTATAAACATTTTAATAAATGATATTTGATATTTTAATTAGTAATTTAATAATGACTTCCTTTGAATAGTATTGCTAATGCCTTATAGATTTTTAAAAGCAAAATTATTATAGTATGAAAGGTTCTATGTTTCTACATTAAATTATAGACGTTTTAAAATTAATTAATTTATTTTTTAATTATTGATTTAATGATGAACACACAATTTTTGGTATTTTCAAAATGTATTTATCTCTAGCCATAAATATTTAAGTTAAATTACAATATTGTTATCGAAGATATGTTTATCTAACAATCAGTAGTTCAAAAATAATTCAAAAATAATCTCCGTAATTTTCAATTAATATATTAATTTTCACTGTTAATTTCAGTATTGTAATTTAAGAGGTAATATAGATATAGAAAATGTAAAAAAAAACTCTGTAAAGGAATTCGGTATATTTATATTGAAATATTTGCTTTATTAACCAATACTGTTTTCGTAATGTAGATGTAATTACATTCAAAAAATTTTAGTTTAATTGAATTATAATGAAACATCTATATAAAAATCTTTAAAATGTTGTTTTAACGATATTTCCAAAAATTACAAGGCTGAATAAATATAAAAAATATTGATTAAGTCCAGAAGACATCTAAAAAATAATAGTATTGTACCTTTAAAAAAATTAGTTTCACAATATTTTGGGGATCTTGTGATTTTATGCATACTATTTTAATCTGCCTACTGTGTTTAAAAAACGACTCATCTACTTATAATAAATTGATCGATAAATTATTTAACGCTACAGATATCTATTGATTTACATTGAAACTCGATGTATTGAATCATTGTAATTTAAGATAATACAAATAGTTTTGAAAATTAAATTATAAGTAAATTAATTTAAGAAACAGCACCTTCTTGCATCTGAAATGAATGAAATCGCGATTTTCGTATCCGATAGACAGAAAATATTGAAGAGAAAAACCTTGAATAAATTTAGCCGCTATTTACATTATCTTACTCAATGACAAAAATGTAAGAAATGGCAAAGAATTTTTATATTTCAAAACACTAAACTGAGATCCTGTTTGGAACGATCTTTTATTGAACCTCTATGATATAGAATGTGAATATATACACTGTGACATATACACTGTGAATATATAGTTATAGTCAAAAGCACCATCACGCAAGTTCTCATTTCTTATACATTTTTTTAAAACTATAAGAAGAACAAGTACTTTCGTCCATGCATCTCGTTGCTTTGAAGTATAATCTTCGAATTCAACCTTAGTGTCATCCAAATCTGTTTCATATCGTTATGGTAACGGTCCTCTTTTGTAGAGTTATGTGCCTTTTGCAAGGATTTTGTTTACTTACAGGAGGGAAGTGCTAGAAAATATACTTTATATGCAAGTTAAGAAAGTAATAAAGAGTTTGCGACTGTTATTTAAATTCTATTCAAGTGGTAATATAAATGCTTTACTGTAATTTAAGAGAAATAATTTAATATATGATGCGCATTGTTGCACGAAGGTGATAAAGCTCTTTAAGCACTAGATATAGGTAGACAATGTTACTTTAAAATGGACAACTAAGGTAAGTAATAATAAGAACTAAATTGAAAATAAGGTAACACAAAAAAGGTATCATTTAATCGATTTTATCAAAATTAAATATTTATATTTTTATACTTCCCCTCTTGCAACAAAAATTGAATTAAAAATTGAAAATCGCTACTATTTTAAAATTTGCCACAGATCTGCCAAATTCAACAAGCTTGAAAACTTGACTTATAGTAGCATGATTCCCTATAAACTAAATCATTAAAGTACATGACTATTTTTTTATGTACGAAAGAATTTTTACTTTTATATTGGAAGTATTGTACATTTGATACCATTTCCTTTTGAAAAAAAATATTGTCTCTCTCCAAAATTAAACAAATCTTTGGTGGCATTAAAGTAAATGTTAGCACTTCCTTTTCGAAATATACCTTTACAACCTTCGAAAATATTGTCTTAAGCACTTTTTAACCGATGAAGAAAACACCGAATAGATCCAATACACGAAACACGTTTTAGCCTATTTCAAGATTTACAGCACTAAAAACCTAACACTGAATTTACTATTTTTTTCTATATATATATATAAAAGAAATAATCAATAATTTGGATTTCTAGCTTCAAAGTTTGAAGTTCTTGACTTTCGATTTCCAGCCTCTAACGCAGTTATCGATCAGTTGCGAATTTTTTTTTTGCCCTCTTTATGTATTTTTTCTTTCAGAGATGTAATTAAGTAAAGATGAAAAAGTAGGGAGAAATAATAAAAAAAATCGCTTGAAGTAGAAGTAAATGTTCCGGTCTTTCAGAACACTGACCGCTGAAACTAAAAAAAGTCCTTACCAAAAGTTCCATTCACTCCTTGTACAAGCCGTAAAAAAGAAGTTTTGGAGATAGTTAATGGACCAGATGCATGACAAATGTTTTAATGGAAGCAATCCGATTGGAAATTTTTCACTACAGACACTAACTGTTCAAATGCTGTTACCGTTAGATTTAGTCATTAATAATAGTTGATTTTAAAACATTCAAATTTAAGTTTCATATATTTTACAGACAAGTGTTAGATTATATATCTAGATAAAATTCAATATCACAATAATTAAAATAATATATGAAGGGTTCAGGGGAAATGCATTTTTGGTCGGACATGAGCTCAGGGTGCCATCCTTGACTTTTACGGTTTAGATTTTGAATATGCCGTCCTTATTGGTGAAAAAACCATAATTGCACTCCAAATTAAATTTGAACATTTGCTCTGCTATGTCTTTCTAGTTCAGTTCCTTTAAACAAGACTCAAATGCGCAAAGGTTGTTTACTCATCTCAACGTGTTTACCATCTTCATCAAATCTGGCTTTAGTTAAAATATTTGTGGCCTCATAATAAACCATAGTCGGATGAAGAGAACAACACCTGAGCTGGCATGCAATGGGCAATTAGTAACGGTAATCTTGGTTTGTTGGTTGAATTAACTTTGCACTAGAGCTACAAAGGGGGCTATTGACAAAACGATTCGAGGTCTACCTCGAAGGAAAGTCCCGGGAGCACTACCTCATATGTTTGGTTGGTTAGTTAACGTCGCACTAGAGCTGCGCCGTGTACTATTAAAGATAGTTCAGGGTCTATATCGAAGGAAGACCCGGAAACATTGCCTCGTATTTTTGAACCATGGTCAGATGACGATAACATCCCCTAAGTTGGCACCTGATGCAATCTCAATAGACATCAGGACATTGGACCACTATCAAATTTAACGAGCATCATTCACTTATACACGACGGTTGAGTATGTGGATATCTTTTAGACAACTTTTTTTTAACGAAACTGGCAATCCTCCGATCCCAAGCGCGCTCGCTACAATTATCAAGTTCACGCAGATATTTTAATTTGCAAACCTCTGATTACAAGCAGGATACACAGACCATGGTTCAAAAATACGAGGCAATATTCCCAGGTCTTTTCTTCGAGATAGACAACGAACCGTCGTCAATAACACACTGTGTAGCTCTAGTGGGACATTAATTAACTATACAATGAGAAAGATACTTGACCACTGGGCTAACCGCGCTCTGGTAAAGGTCGAGTACCAATCCCGAAAGATGTTTAGTTAGTTACTCAAATCCGATGCAATGCCCACCAGATTATGAATTGAGACCCAAAATTTTTGCTTGGCTATTCATTGGTTCTATTCATTGATAAACTTTAAATTGCGTTTTTCTCAAAATCAATTTTCATGCAATGACAGGATTTTTCCCTTGAACCCTTCATATAATGTACACACTTCATTTTTTTTTTGCCTTAAAATAATATTAAACTTCTTAAAGACTGAAATAAACTCATATAATACGTTCGAAATACAGAGTATTTCTTAAATATAATAAAAAAATCGAAAATATATAAAATATACAAAAAGAGATATTTTTAACTGTTTGTAAAAAATATGCAACATGTGAATGTGCCCCCGTATAAAACTTGACTTTCCTTAGATTAAACTTTTTTTTCCCTCCTTTTTACTTTATAATGAATTTATTTGAGTTGAGGCTTCTAATTACATTTTCTAACCCAAATAAAATTGCACTTTATTCTTTAGTAACAAAATTAACATTGCAAAGATTATTAAATGACGAACTCAAATTCACTCAGCAGCAGAACCATATTCGAGCGCAAAAATCTCTGCTCATTTCTATTCTTCCACAGACCCCTTTTCGTACTTTTCAGGGGGGGGGGACCTTTTGTTGTAGTGTATAAAACAGCTCACAATGGAGACAACCGCTCATTCTGCTAAAACAATGGCAATTGAGAAGAGCTCTGGAGGCCAAGAGATAAATTTTCTTTACTTCTCTCCGAATTGGATCGGAGTGTATTTCTTTTGCTTTCCCTACATCAATGGTTGATCTCTTTATTTGTAGCCTGCAGTGATATTTGTGCTTTGGGCCACAATGCACGTCTTTCCTCGATACTTGATTACTGGCATGGTCGTCGGACGAAGATTTAATCATTTTTCTTCTGGGTTCGTTGGCTATGCCGATCAGGTTGCCTCGAAGGCACGTTTGCCTGCTGGGAATATCCTTTTTATGTTACTCCCGACCAAAATAACTAAAGAGATTGATTTTGAGGTGGTGCATCCGGCTACTTCAAGTCAACATCATTCGTGGTCGTTTTCAGCCGTAATGCCTTGAATAGTACCTCGATAAAAAGAGGGGGGTGGGGGAATCCTCTATCTAACATCACAGGCATTTGATATATGCCGGAGAACTAGAATTCACTCAATTTTGATTCTATAACTCATTTTATACCTACCTTATATGGGGCAAATAATAATTATTCCACTGCAAATAGAAAATAAAATCTATAACACATTTTTACATGCTCAGCTATAGGGCTAGCCTTTTGGGAGCTTGGAAGTGGCGAGCCCTGAATTCTATTCCTAGTAAGACCAACCGAAGACTCGTTATGTAGAGTATAGTGAGTTACGTTATATCTACCATGAATTAAATGTCTTCATGTTGGCCATGGTCTGAAAAAATCTTAAATGCGGGGTGCCAATTAAGATGTTGTCGTCAACATCTAACCCTGGTTTAAAATTACGACACACTGTTCCCGAGTATTCCTTCTGTATAAATCCCAGGCCGTTCCCAATAGATCATTGTGTTGTTTTAGTGAAATGTAAATGTAACTACCCAACATTCTCACTACAATGGAAGAATCCAAGACCATAACTTTACCACATTGGTTATTGTCTGTACAAAAGAAACGTCCCTAACAGATAACAGAATAATATAGAAGAAAAAGACATACTCATCAAAGATCCCGTACAGAAAATCGTTTCCCTCTCCAAAAAAAATCTTTTTCAAGTTCTTAAGTTTTGATCACAATACGAGTAAAACACCTTTTTCTGCTAAATCATTTCCCAAGACATTTCATTTACCACAAAAAAGTTCACTCTAAAAAAAGGAGGCACCGACCCACAAACTCAAAATACCACAAGAAAAGTTGTTGCGGTATATAGATTCCCACAGTAACATTAGTCGATATATTGATTTAAAGCGAATGCACTTAACCGAGACCCCTCTAGAGTTTCATTGAAACACGCATGACTCCGAATGCCCCCTGACACCCTTTTACTGCGAGTCTCTATCCGAATGTAATGGCCCCACCTGTCTTTCCGACACAGCCAATACCAGCAGTAAAAATACAGATATCGGACGAGTCGAACTTATTAAGGCGTCTTGGTAGATAATTAGAAATCTGTATTAATGTTAATTATCGAGTCCAGGCATTATTTAAACCGATGCCGAATCTTAATTAAACAAATCTATGAGATTGGGGTAATCAGGTATGTAGACTAATTTGTTTTGTTGGAGAGCTGCATTCGAGTGTAAAGGGAACTTCCTTTTTGGAGAGAAGTATCTCTCGATTTCGAACTCTATTTCAGCGTTGTTGGGTGGATGTTGGAAAACAATTGTTTAAAACTTTGTCCTGTTCTGCAAATACTAATGGAGGGCAATAATTAAGTAGGATGTTGCACGGAAAGGCGGATCGTTGCATTAACTCGTTCTCGAAATTTGTTTGTAAAATCATTTGTTCGGTTTCAGATGCCAATGTGAAGGAAATTAGATAACTTTTGTCATATTCTATGGGAGCTTGAAATCGATATAAAAAGTAAGGAAATGGTTTAATGATTAAATACACTAAAGGACTATTGCAAAGGTATAAATGTTTTAGAGTTTAGAAACAAATACAAGCGAGTGTGTTGTAGGACGCATTGCTTATTTGAAATATGTGTGGCAAAAATGCACTTAGTTTATCTTTTTAAGAATACATTTATTTGTTACCAGTGCTTGTTGTAAAATTACATTATTACATAACAAATCGGTGACTCTTCTTAACCAATTTTGGCTTTTGACCTATAAATCAACAAAGGCAAATCTAGTGGATTGGTTTGAAAATATTTTAATTTATGGCGATAAGCGCAGATGCGTCGTGGAGAAACCACACTATCAGTAATTTGTAACGAAATAAATAGTATTGACCCGGTTTTGCTGTAAAATAGTGCTTAAATTCTATCAATGACTTTAAACCAACCATTTGCATTCTAGTTACTGCAGTGCATTTTTTTATCTATATCAAATGCAAAATTCGACCTTTATGTTTATGGCCTTAAACTTATCACCTACTGCAACGTATTGTTCAGCATCAGCTACATATTATGGTTTATTATCAGCTAAAAATTATATTGTTTCATCAGCAGCTTATTATACTCAATGGTTAAACGAACAACTATAAAACTTACTACCATAAAGGTGCGTATTTTACTATTTCGTACATTAGGTACATATAAATGGATGTATTAGATCATTAATCAAAAGTAAATAGCATTGTCTGTTTAAAAATAAAAATAATCAGCGTCACTTATGGAAAATCGGGGCAGGTGTCACAATTTTTGCTTTTTAATTATTGAAGAGGCATGGTTTACAGTTTACCTTTCTATCACATTAGAATATCTTTTAGTGTGTATCATTAGCTATATTTTGCTGCAGTTTTAAGGCCATAGCAATAAGTGGCTATTTCAAAAAAAAAAGTCTGAGCACATTTTTGTGATAACCTGCCACGACATCGGGTTGGTTGTCACAGTTTATTTAGATAGGACAAAATAAAAATTTAATATTCAAAATATTTTATTGATCACAGAATAAATTAAAAATTTGTGAGCCAATTTAAAGGGGAATCTGTTGACACTTCTTAATCAGAGTCAACTTTAGCCATTATGAGATCTTCCTATTTAGAATTGATGAACATAAGTTTTTGATGAATTAAAGTAATTAAAATCAATTTTATTTTTTTTAACTGATTACCACCTCAGTAAGTTTCTCATACCAGTTTTCGTTACAAAACTTGTAAATAAGAAACACTCCAAGCAAATGTTATGAATATTCAGTTTCAATAGAAATTATTTAAAACGCAGATCAACATTTGAAATAAATATACTACAGCTTACTTGAAAGTTTATTACTTTAAAAAAGTTTAAACAGCAAAAATACCCAACAATATCTGATTTTATATATGTGCTCAATGCAATAATGATTGAATCATAAATAATTATTGTAGTGTAGCCACAACAAATCGGACAATTAATTTTATTGTACTGATTATATGAAAATAGTAAAAGTTATTCATATTTACACACACAATGAAATGAAAATGCTTCTTTATATTACGATGTACCTATTTGCCTTACTTTCACTTATTAAAGTGTTTTTTAATAGTATAATTCATGTATTTTCGTTTACTATCTATTTGAAAGCTGAATATAATTTAACAAAACCAAGAATATTTGTTAAATCAAAACAAATATTTATTAACAATGCACATATTTAATTCTATTTGATAAGTAATTCTGATTCCAAATCTCTCTTAATCCATTCCTACCAATCCTATGAGGTGCACAATATTAGGAACATTCGAGCGTGACGTGTGTGACAAACAACATTTTTTTCAGCACATTTGTAATATGTTTTTAAAACAACTACAATTTTGGAAACAGCAAGTTGATATCTGTCATTGATGTCTAAGATATATATTTTTAATTTTACGTGACGTGTGTGACCCAATTTTAAACGAATGGGTCACGCACGTCAGATAAAATTAAAAATTTATATCTCTGTATTCATGCAACGTAAAAAATTTCCAATAAGATTAATTATATCCCAAGACATCAATGACAGATATCAATTTATTGTTTCTAAAATTGCAGATGTTTTAAAGTCAACAAATGTGCTGAAAAATGTTGTCTGAATGTCACACACGTCACACTGGAATGCCCCATTACATTTTAATTACATCATTAAATTTGTAATCATTGTAAATTACTTTAAACTTCGATATTCAATCCTCATAAATATGTAAAATATAATTTTTCAAAGTATCACATGTATTTTTAGATGTTGTTAGCAAAAATATATTTTACGTGTTTTATCTTAAAATTATTGAAAAAAAATTATCTACTATGTAATTCAAGAATTTAATTTCCAGAATTTAATAATGCGATCCCAATCAATTATTATTTCATAATTCAAAAAATAACCAATTTGAATTTAAATTCACAGCAAGAAAATCGGTACTACATATGAAATGAAATCGATGGATCTGAAAAATAAATTAGGGCTTGTTAGACGCATTTGCACCCCAGCAAAATGGAATCTCGTCATTCTGGAAAAATCGATTTTCTTAATTTATAGCTACTTTTCGTCACAATCACACACATTAACATCTATCGTTGTTCGAGCTAGATGCATTCGTTGTATGTGTTATGCAGAAACTCTTTTACTTAAATAATAAAAAAGGAAGTTTACAAATACTAATATCTAAGATAAAAAAAAACGTGCCATTGTAAAAACCAATTTTGTTTCTAAATAACCACACATGTAGAACAATTAATTTCTAATATTACACATTTTTTGTAATGAAATTTTATTTATCAACTGAACTTAATAAATATAAATATTTATCACTATTAGCGTATTTAAAAACTAGAAAAAAAATTATTAAGTATTTTAGGCTTGAATCTGCGGATAAATGAGTTTGACTCTCGAAAATGGGTATTAATTATATTTAACTACACACACCACATAACCTTGTCAACCTTTAATTTTTATTTTAATATTTTCCGATTAAATGAACCAAAAAATGAGACATATATGTCTAATCTATAGTGAATATATTTTACTTTTAATGGAGATAACAGTGAATCCCCAAATATATTTAAATCTGCAACAGAATATCTATATTTTATCACTATTACCTCAGTAATAAAACCATTAAAAAACTAGTTACATATATGCCCATTTTTATTTATTTTTCTATTTAAGGTGCATTTGAACTTATATTTGTTTTCAAATTTTTTATTAATTTTCTATTCGGATTGTATTATAAAATAATACATCATTTTCAAAAATACATTAAGATTTAAACATTGTTTTCAGGTTAAAAGGACCCTATAATATGTAACCGTTTTTATCATTATGATAAGTTTTTACTTTAGCAAAGAATTAATAACTCATTCAACATATACATACAATACAGGCATGAAAAGTTTTAGTTAATATCGGAATAAAAAAATTTTGTTCTTGATTATTTTTCTAAACAGCCGTACAATCTTTTTTTTTTAATTAATCGGCCGAGGGTGAATCACAAAAAAAAAAAATATCGCGTGAATTGCGCCACGCGGTATCTTCTTTGCTAGGTGGATTGCGCCACGTTTACCTTCGACTGGAAACCCTTCAATGTCCTCATCTCTTTTCTCTGAGTAGTCGATTTTAGGTTGGTTGGTTTAAAAAACGTCGCACTAGAGCTGCACAATGGGCTATTGGCGACGGTTCGGGATCTATCTCGAAGGAAAGACCGGAGAACGCTCGTATTATTTAACCATGGTCAGATAAACAGTCAAGTTTGAAACCGTGCAATGAAACATTGCTTTTAAAAAATGGCTTGTACCCACTTCGAGCAGGCATTTAGAGCTACTCATACGCTCCGAGCAGTCGGTTTTGGCACCAGGCAATGTGACAATGCTTTTAAAAAACAGTTGGTACCCGTTGTACCCCTTCTAGCAGTCGTTGGGACTATTCCTCCCCTCTGAACAATCGGTGTTGGCACTTCGCACTAAAATGCATATTTTTTTAAAAAATTTAAGTATTAATCCTAATTCTATCCGGAATTCCTTCACGATTTATATAATCTCCTCAATATAATCAGCCAATCTCCTTGTGGTGTCTCCTATGTAACGCTAATATGTTGAACAAAAAATGAATGGCACGATATTAAGGCGATAAATAACGATATATGGCAATCCGGGCGCGTGGCGCAATCCACCTAGCGACGAAGATGCTACGTGGCGCAACCAACATGCGGTAGAACGTAATTTATTCATGTGACGCAACTCACCCATTCCGAATTAATCAATATTTAAAATAAATATTTTAATGTTTTGTCTGTCTACTTAGATTAATTTTTTTTTAATTTGCAATTTACGCCGTTTTCCCACCTCCAACACATAAAAAATACACGTGTTAGCCCCTTTTGGGGACACGGTACATTTTCTTACCTGTCTTCCATGAAATTTTTAGGACAAATTAACATGTTCCTTTATAGTTTTTTCTAATGATTGGTTTGAAAAGTTTCTTTCAAAAGGCAAAAAAAAACATTAATTTAAAAAAAAAAAAGATAAGTCTGCTCTAATTCCAGATTTTAAGCAAATTGTACAGTACTGAAAGTGTTACTTTTCTGGTATATTTACTGTAATAGCACAAAATATTAAAAAAGAACTGCTGTTTCGTCTAGTGAAGCAAATTACTTTTATGTGTAATATTTCTTCAAGCAAAAGGAGGACGTACTTTTTCATTTGTTCGTTTACTGACTCCGACTTTTAAAAAAATAATTTCTGTGAAACTATCTTTTTAAAGTTGTTTTAATAACTAGCTTCTATCTGGCGTAATCTGGCTCAAAAACGAATGCTTCAAAATGTTTTTCATTCTAAGCCACATCTTGGAGTTTATTAAAAAAAAGAAATTGGTCTTGTATTCTTGAGGTAATATTTTTTTTACTTAGCGCATTTCTTTTGAGAACATTTTGTCCCCAATTTTTTAGTAGAAATGTATTCTCTTATTTATGTTACTTGTAGCAGTTTAGATTTTTTTTATTTGAAAAATGGTTTTTAGTTCTTTAGCAAAAGTTTTTAAAAAATCAGAAAACAATATGAAAACACATTTTTAAGAAATGTAACTTTTATATTTCATTATGGGTTAATTGCGAATTTCTCTTAGAGCATTAACTTATAAAAGCTTTAGGTTACTTAATTATCAGTTTTACTTTTTTATTTATTTAACTCGTTTAAATCTTGATTCTTGCAGATTATTATTACCCCTAATAGTAAGAGTGAAAAAATACATTAACACATCCGTGGAAGTAAACTATTTTGTAATGGTTACCGTTAACTATAAAAAGCCATCAGACTCGAGAAATGGAACAGCAAATGATTCATTAACTAGAGAATTTTATTTCTTTATTAATAGAGATAGCTTCCAGGAAACCAGTACTTTCATACCCCTAATAGTATTACGTAGACCCAAAAAAACTAGTGAGTCTTGAACAAAATCTTTTTAAAAGATTAAAACATAGCGTAATATATTTTGCTTGGAATTTATATGTAAACTATGTAAATTTCAAAAAAAATTCACTAAACTAAGACATTATACAATAGTAGTAAAAAATCTCATATTGACAAATCTACGTTTTATCATTATAGTATGTGTTGCTATCTATCCTGCTTTAACTAACCATATAAAAGTTACATTATTTCTTCAATCTTGGTACACGTTTAAACGGGCGTTTTCCTTTTGCACTCAACCAGAATCTTTTAGGTGAATGGCGGATGAAAGACAAACAACTCGCAACTTTCTGACAACTCGCATCTTACGCACCAAGTGTCAATGAAGATTTGCACATAGATATTTGTTTATATCCATCCACAATTCTGCATTCTATCTGTCTGGGATTTATATACTTCACCAGGTCTAGTAGAAAAACGTTCTCAACAACCACCGTTTCCTTATTTTCCTCTATACAAAATGTCAGGACTTCAAGTGAAAATATGCATAAAGTTATCCTTTACATTAATTAATGTTGACCCACTCTTATTGATTTATTATTATATTCCAATAATCCCCACTTATCATTAGATTCCTATAATCCCCACTTAAATCGTTATTACATTTCATTAATTAACATTTCACATTAATAAATAAGTTTGTCATTAATGAAACATACCATCAATATTTGACATTCTCAGATTAAATCGACATTTAAATCATTGCCAAATCCAATGAACGACAACTAAAACACCTGATCCATATTCCAATCCACAGATCTAGAAAGAAAATTTAGACGCTTTCCTAACCCGTTATATCTCATTAAATAGTGTTTGAACCACGAAATAGTAAAGTAACGCGACCATTTTAACTAATGAATTATTTATGTGCAGCGCACACTCATGACAATGAATGGGATTGCATCCACAGACATGCGATGAAGTTGTCGAGAGTGACACGAAATAATGTGCGTGCTGCCTAAGGAATCAATTAAGGAGATATCTATAGGATTGCAACTGCTAATGGTAAATGTAAGCATGGTAAACCTGCCGCAAAGAGAAGACATGTTAAATCAATGGAAAATAGTTTGAAAGGGTCGTGTGTTGGGATGCTGCTCTGTGTGGTAATGGGGAGGAAGGATGTGGAAAACCTTTCTTGGATTTAATAACTCCATATTCTAAGTCAGTTTTAAAATTCATACACATTCACTGTGAATACACATTCTGTGACAACCGGATATAATTTAGAAATTGAATTCTTTTGGGAGTTGAGACAGAATAAATGTGTATAGAAATTATCAAATTTCTTATTTATTTTATTCAGAAGTAAATATACAATTCGAATGATAAAAGTTAAATAAATACTGTAAAATGAAAAATTCTTATTGAATTGAGTTGAAATGTATGGAGAAATGACCACCAAACTTTAAACTATTCGTTTTATTGCATTAATTGGGTCCGATACCTTCGACATTTTTTTTTATTTTTATACTTGTACAATCCAATTTTTTTTCTCTTTCTAAATATGCATAAAAAACCATTTTAAGAAGCTCAATTTTTTTTTAAATTGCACATTTATTTTTCAATTAAAATTTTAGTAAATTTTTTAACAATTTTAAAATTCCTACTCATTTTTTTTTCAATATTTTGAAGCAATTTTTTTTATTTAAGATCTTGAATAATATGTAAATAGATGTATGCATTCAAATTTTGATTCAGATACATCACTTTAAAAAAATAAAATATATTAGAAATTTTGGAAAAAAAATTGACGAAAAAAAATAAAATTCCATTTTAAGTGGTTTTAAAAAACAAATTATGGTAAAAATAGGAAATCTGAATGCATACATCTATTTAAAATATATTTATCTTGCTATACACACAAAAATTATGATTTTAAGTATAATAGTAAAAAAGCCTTAGCATTTTTAGTGTTCATTAAATTTTAAAACCACGAACAGAGATATTTGCTTTTAAAGTTTACATATAGTGATACAACTATGTTATAGGAACACATCATTAATATAGTGTCTCTTTAAAACATTCATAACTAAAAAAGTAATAGGAATTTTTTGAAGCAGTTTTTTGTGAGTTATTAAGATAAGTTTGAATATTATTTTTTAAATATAAAAAAAAATGACTTGTTTTGCGAATTTTGGGTATCGGACCCCCTTAAAGTAGAATCTAGTAATAAATAAATATATATTAATTTAAGAATTGAACTTGTATGACCGACATATGTAGTTAAATTATATACTAATGTTGGTATAATAACTTGAAAATTAATGTTTATATTAAGTTATCAATTAAGAATATATTAAGTTATCAATTAAGAATATATTAATATAAAATTCTTGTATTTCTTTTTTATTAAAAAACAATTTTTAAATGAAACCTTAAGTATTTTTACTTAAAAGCGATAAACCCACATTTTGATCTAACGGAAATGTTTCCCAATGTCATTAATCTTGTTTTTGAATTTATACTTATTTATGTAAATCATATATATATTTCAAAATTGCATTCCTTCAAATGCTTAGTAAACAAGCTTTCTCAATTGATTACGAAACCTGAAGATAATATTTTTTTGGTGTGATTTGATGTGATAAACCTAAACTTGTGTCAACCGCAAAGTCTTTGCCTTTGTTTGCGAATGTGGTTGTACGCGACAGAAAGTAAAAACTCAGCAATATTTAGAAGGCAATAAAGAGACAACCTGAAACAGCTGCTGATGTCAGCACCATGGCATCGAAAAGAAATAATCAAATAAAATAATGATAAAAATGATTGTGCCGAGCATCAACAATATTCTCATACACAAAAAAGTTACTGATAAGTTTATAAAATGTCTTGATGATTCAAAATATCTCAGTTTGTTCCTAATCAAGAAATTCAAAATACATGTTAAATAATTTCTTGAGCATTATTAAACTGAGACATAAAATTTAATTATAAAGATTTTACTCTAAAGTATTACACGTATCTCCTCGCAGAAAAATCTTCTTTAGATAAGTTTCCTTCATTATTTAACCATTAGCATTTGTAGTAAATTTTTCAAAATAATTTAAACCAAAAGACGCGAAATCTACACAATCTGATATTCGAACAATTTCTTACTTTATAAATCTAAAATAAATATTTATAATTGCATTAAAATTATACAAAAAGTCAATAATTAATTACAACTTAGTTACATTTAATAAGAGGCATTATTATATATTATTTTAGTTTCCTGTAATTTCATAATAAATTCGTGATTCAATTAGAAGAAAATATGCATAATGTACTATTACGCAATCAATTACTTATATCCTTTCTTGCTTATAATTAATATTTTCTATTGAAAAATTGCAAATAGAAAACGCAATCAATTACTTATATCCTTTTTTGCTTATAATTAATATTTTCTATTGAAAAATTGCAAATAGAAAACGCAATCAATTACTTATATCCTTTCTTGCTTATAATTAATATTTTCTATTGAAAAATTGCAAATAGAAAACGCAATCAATTACTTATATCCTTTCTTGCTTATAATTAATATTTTCTATTGAAAAATTGCAAATAGAAAACGCAATCAATTACTTATATCCTTTCTTGCTTATAATTAATATTTTCTATTGAAAAATTGCAAATAGAAACTAAATTTAAATATTTTTCATTTTGTAATAATTGTAATTTAAGAATTGGAGAAAATAAAAAAAAGAGTCCATAGCATTTGTATTTTACTCCAATAGTGTTTGACTCCACTTGATAGTAAGAAGTTCATACTACACTAATCTATGAAATAAAAGTCTTGAACACAAATATCAACTTACATTATTTGAAAATAAAATCTAAAATATAATTTAAGAGAAATTTGTATTAATAAACGTGAAGAAGAAAGATACAAAATATCATCTAGCTAAATTGAAACATCCACAAAAATAAAAGCTAGTCTCTCTAATTCAGCTATCACTATGTAATACAAAAAAACTTCTCTTAAAATAATTGTTTTGCTTAATTATATTTTTTTAAATGCTTATTAAGGGATTTCTATCATTCTAACATTATTAATATTTTAGAAGTGACATTTAAAATAAAAAAAACGACTTTTGTTAATATATTTTTCCATCATTTTTTATTCAAAATTCAATAACTTACAATGTACTTTCATTGCAGCCTAGAGGTTAAGAATGACTTCATCAAATATAACCGATAGGAATCAATTGAAAAAAACATTTAACTTTACTAATGATTTTCGAATAATAATATTACACATTTGTATTGAACGACCTCAAAAATTTATTCCTTTTATCAGAAACAAAATTGTAGATCATTGTTTTTCATTTAACTTTCAATTTAGTTTATAAATTTAGAAAATATTTTGGGATGCCTTTAACGATGGTTGGCTACGGTTAGGCACTAAACGGTCACCTTATGCAAAATAACGTCGCCGTTACTACATTGGACTGCTAAAAATGAATGACAAATCCATTACTGTTACAGAATTCGAATCGCACCGGGGGAAATATAAAGAAGGGAGGGCGGGGGTAGCAATATAACTGCATAAAACAGAGCTACGCGAGTAAATGGTTCATCCTTGACACTTAATGTTTTTCAATCATTTTAGAATCATGCATAAAAATTATCTATCATTATTATTATTATTATTGCCTCGACACCCCCTATCCTTCTTTCCATCCATTTCTGTCTCCGACAATATTGTTCCAGTTTCTGTCCTTCAAGATCTTAAAATCGTCATTGACGCTGTCGGTCCATTGTAATTTAGGGCGTCCTCTAGGTCGACTGCCCGTGCCCATTGGTCTGACAAAAGTATACTTTTTTTTTTAATTTCTTTCCTCGTCCATTCGAATTACATGACCAGCCCATTTCAACCTCTGAATCTTTATAAATTTATAATGTCTGGCTCACTGTACATTTTGCAAAGCTGAAAGTTGTATCTTCTTCTCTATACGCCAATTATATTGATACCACCAAAGATGGTGGTTCGTAATACTTTTCTTTCAAAATTTCCCAACACAGTCTCATCACTTTTAGTCAGGGTCCATGCTTCTGAGGCATGCGTAAGTACTGATATTATATTGTTTTTATATAGCAATATGTTAATTTTACTTTGAATAAAGTTTGATTTGAAATATGTTCTTAATCCAAATAAGCAGATATTAGCTAAAGCAATTATTCAATGAATTTCTAGAATTAATTTCTGATTCCAAGTAGATGAAACTGTCAACTTTACCCAATAAAATTATTTATGCACAGATATAAATTATATATATATATATATATATATATATATATATATATATATATATATATATATATATATATATATATATATATATATATAATCACTCATTTTATTTTAAACCATATAAATAAGTACTTATCAATGTTAAAGCTATTAAACAAGAAAAAAATGCAATGGCCATTTTAAACTGAAATTGAAGTATCTTCAGAACCTTTACACGCGATAATATTACTTGGTGCCAGTATAAAATCTTTAAAACTATTTCCTTGGAACTTGAACTCTTATGCGTAGTAAATAGTAGTTGTTCTCTGTCGAACAACACTTCCTAGCAACAACAAACCTTGAGTTAGGAATAAAGAACAGTTTGTTGGGTAAACAGAACATAAAACGAGTGCTAACTTTAACACTAGTGAAACTTCTATCCCAACACGATTTCGAAATAAACCAGAATGGGTTCAAGATCTAGCACTTAAAAACGGTCAATGATTTCCTGCTCTCTTGGGAACATTGTTAACTCCTTTTAGTATGGAGGAAAACATTTACAAGCCTTTTGTTGTACCCGATTTTCCCTATGCTTGCTGTTTTCTAGAAATAATGTGTGTGCACAATCTTTTCTTTCAATGCTTGTGTTACGCTATGCATTGGAAATAATTGTACTGTCATAAAATATTATCCTGTTGTGCGCAATAACATCGTCATAATACTCTAGAGTAAACAATGATAATAGAACTCTTTCAATTGATTTTTAAAAAATGGATTTACAATCTTTTTTTTTTAATTTTATAAAAGCACACATTTAAAAAAAATACTTACCGTTAAAAGTCGCTATAAAGTCTAAAATTGTTAAACTGAACGAAAGATATATCAATTTGATTTAATGGAAACTTTATTTTAATATGTACTCAAACCTTTTTTTCTGTAAAAGCCGCAATATATTCAGTTAGAAATGTTGCATGTAGCGTATGTTATGATCATTCTTATCCATCTGCATCAGTTCTCTTCACTACGCTACCTTAGAGTCGAGGTCCCCTAATTATAGTAAAAAAATGAATTTTTTTTCTATTAACTCATATTTTTCCTCCAATGATAAAAGTTATAGATTTAAAAATTCTACTCCTATAAATATTTGAAAATTAAATGTCTTACACTTTCAGTTGTAATGGGAGAAATCCGTATCTCTTAACTTCTCCTTGAAATGATTACCCCTTGACTGTTTGACTGATCATTCTCCTTGAAATGATTACCCCTTGACTGAACAGAATTTTGCGAAATCTTTTAGAAAAAGGGTTTTTAGTAGGAGTGTAGAAAATAATGTAGTTAAAAAAGTTTTTTATTTTGGATGGTTTATTGAGATTAGCTTTTACAAATGTTCAATTGCTACAGGAAAAACAACTTTCAGAAAAGTGAAAAAAAATATGAGTTTCAGGCCATTTCCATTGGAGAAGCAGGAAATATAGAAGAAAAAAGTGTTTTGCAGCGAAAAAAACTTTCAGAATAAATAAAATTCAAATAAATAAACACAAACATAAAATTAAATTAAAATGTTGCAAAACGCTTTTTCAAGCGATTTCCAGCACTTTTGTCGGAGTAGCAATTGCGGGCGAACTACTGGAGCTATCGACTTGAAACTTGATCAAATCTACTAACGGCGACGTTTCCAGTCGATCGGAAATAGTTATAAGGCGATCCGAGCATTAGAAATGAAATTTGACCATTTTTCTTCGGAGGTAATTTTTTTTTTAAAGTCCAGCTCTAAAATATGATGGGGAAAAAAATTCTTAAAATTTTTATGTTAGATAAATTTTTTAAATTTTTTTTAAGAAAAAAAATTTGAAAAAAATTTTAGATTTTTTCGAGTTTTTAAAAAAATTAAATTTTTCATGAAAAAGTGAAAAGTGACAAAATCTGTAATTTTCACAGCACGCCCTTGTGGCTGTTATTTTAAGAGAGACCAAAGCTTCAAATTCTGAAAAAATTACTATTTTTTTTTTATAAAACGATGTTAAACGATGCTATAAAAATTTCAAAGCAGTAGAAGAGAACATATGTTTTTTTTACATGTTGATATATCATTTATCATCTGCCTACATACTTTTCGTCTGCAACATTCGTCATTTACTCAAAATAAAATTTGGGATGTTTGGTCATGTTTAAAATGCTAAGAATTTGTAAAAACCGCACTTAAAACTAAACTGTCAATAGATTTTAATACTTTAATATTTGTTTTATAAACGTAGGAAATTATTGTTTAAATTATAAATTATTTTTTTACGAATTAACGAACATGTGAATATATTATAGGTTCTGAACATAAAATATTTTTTGAAAACAACTAAAATAAAAATTTGCAAACAACTAAAATAAAAATTTGCAAACAACTAAAATAAAAATTTGCAAACAACTAAAATAAAAATTTGCAAACAACTAAAAAATAAAGTCTTTGGGATATACTTTAACATCATTTAATCAATTAAAAAAATTTGAATATTTAAAATTGAAGGAAGAATAGAGTTTTTTTAAAGCATATTTAGGCTTAAAAAACGCAAAAAAATCTTTATTTTTTCATTGATTATTGTTTGGAAATAAGTTCTAATTGTTCAAAAAAATGGTATTTCTGAATTCATTATTAAAATATTAGGATTTTGGGTTCGCGGGTCTCCCTTAAACGATACAATTTTTGAAAGTCAAGTTCACAACATTTAAATAGTGTATGGTTTAAATTTTGTTTTTCAGTACTAATTCACTTAAATTTATATTATTTTAAAAAAATTATCCTGCAAAATTATTAATTGCACTTTTACAACAATATAATCCATTTAAATGGACTTTTTAACGATAGTCCTTGGACTATTGTTATTCATAATATTCAATATTCCAAGAGATTATATGTGTTTAGTTGTAAAAACAAAGTTTACAAAAAAAAATTAATATCTTTGGTTTGAAGACATACATGATACATTACTATAATTACTACTCAACTATTGTAATAAAATATATACTATTACAGAAAATATAGTATAAAGCAGTTGTATTGTTAGCCATATCTACCTGAATCTTGAAATAAAGTATTCAATAAATGTACTTTAATTTAAATTTAAAGATAGTGCCTAAAATTCTTATACGTATTTCCCTAAACGCGTAATTCATGCCTTTCTCTAGTTTAAAATTTGTTCCGATTTATACCAAAAGATGTCGCCACGCTTCTGTTAACAAATATGAACTTTATTGTACTTTTAGTTGCCTACCTCGTCTTTTCAAAAAATACTTTCCTAAAGTTTAGTATTTTTAATTATGCAAAACAGAATATATTTGCAGTAACTATTACGCTCAATTTCAAATGCAAAAATCCCTTGATGTGAATGTGAAAATAAACTTGATTCCTAGTTGAAATTAAATCAGGAAATTACATCTTATACCATCAAAAACGTTAAAAAACATTTTGTATTTATAAAAAAAAATTTAATTTTGTTTTTAAAAAATTTCATGGCATATAAATCGTGGTCCGTTTTTTTCATTTTTAGTTTCTACTTTTTTTTATTTTGTGTGACAATAACTTCTTAGAACAATTTATTGATATTTGATTTTAAAAATTATATCGTTAAATAGTATTAATTCTTTTTCCTATATTTGGTACTTTCCAAAGTACACAAAAAATACATATAGCCAAAAAACATAAACCTTTTTAATATTTATGAAATATATATTTGAAATCCACGTGAAATATCCTTTCATTTGTATGTTTTTAGAAATATTTCTATTTTTCACATTACGCAACTGGTTTTCAGCATATTAAATTTACGCTACGCATATTAAATTTACAGTAGGCCCTTTAAAGACCCCTCACGGACAGAGACAGGCATTCGAGGCCCAGTGTCCCCATTTTAAAGGGGCCCCCAAAAATTATTATAAAACTAAAAAAAATAAAGGAGAATAGTTCAAAATAAATGTACTAACTAATAAATGTTTTTAATCAAATAAATTAAATTTAATTAATTTTTTTCCGGAACCCGAGATCCCGTGATATGATATCATCAGAGCCTGATTTGGAAAATTCAGTGCTGTCAGTAATAGGGGTCCCTTAATAGGGGTCAACAACGTCATTAATAGGAGGTCCCTCTCGTAAAAATAGTATCTAAAAATTAAAAACATGGCATACTATGTTTGTTATACATCTAAAAAATTATTTCACGGCTTTAGAAAAATGGACTAAACGTTATAAAAAAAAATGCAATAATAGTAATATTTGTCAATGTATAGGCATCTTTGGTACAATTTATGTACAATAAAATAAAAGTTGGTGCACCCTAAAGCCGGGACCCTAGGCCCGGGCCTAGCATGCCTAATAAATCAGGCCCTGGATATCATTTGAGCATCAGTGGGCTAATGTGAGGAATATCAATAGGAAATTGATTTTTCGTATAAAATGTGTTGGATATTTAGATAAAATGTACCCCCTTGCGAAGAACGCAGAAAATAATTTCGCTAAAAATCAAAACATCAAAGTTTGCTTTTGTGTAAAAGATATATTTGAACGTTCTTAAACTATTAATTCATTTGATGACAATCAATCCATGTTTTGGAAATATTTTTTCTCGTTAAACAAATGGAGTCTGGTATCCTCCATATTAAATTTATGTTACATATAACCTATATATCAAACACTTGGGGAAACATAATGATTTATTTCATACCTCTTTATCATGAAAACAACTAGAACGAAATATGCGAGGATAAATAAACATACATATGCTTGCAAGTTATAAACGCATATAACCTTCACCTGCGGCGTAGTCAGGTTAAAAGATGTGTATGGCACTCCACATTTTAAAATAAAAAATACACTTAAATACACCTTTCAAAATTGTATGCCCCTATCCACTTACACTGAAACTATAGTGATTTTATAACATTATCAGAATTAGGGAAAACGACGACCTTGAAGAGCCTAGTCTAAAGAAACAAACTATAGGGACGATCAATGGAAGATTCCAATTTACTGTCCTCAGATGGGCTTCCTCTGATACATATTACAATACGATGTCTATAGAAAATCAAATAATTTGATGGTTATAGAATAAGATTAGTTAGTTATAGGATCTAGTTAGAATGGAAAGATTAGTAGTATAAGGTTAGTACTGAGAACCTAGTTATAGGATCAGGGAAGGTCCAAGGAACTTTATAGCACAAGCAAAGCATCGCTTTACCACCCATCAAAATTTTGCACATGTAAACATTTTGTATGCCAATCAGACAACCTTGTTAAATATTTTATTGGTTAAAATTTAAAAAACTGGCTGAAAATAATATCCATTTTTTTCGAATTTCTTGAATACTTAGTTTGAAGGCTATTTTAATGTCGACATTTTTCCAGCAAGAAAACCATATGTAAACTATACATCCTCTAAGAAATGTATACATATTTTAAATAATCAAGTATACAGCGCAGTTTCTCTAGTTATTTACAACTAATATTTGTTCACTCAAATTTGGCGCCACAAGCGGTCGCTTGAACCTTAAGCCACCTCTGTATAGGATCAGTTAATATGGAAAGATAGTTGGAAACTAGTTAGTAGGAATCGTGATCCTAAGATTGTAAGATCTAATCCCAACCAAACGATCACGATCTATGACGAACTATTGCAAATTCGTTCTTCTGAGTGCTTGAAATTCTAGTTCCCGAACCGTGCTTTGTCAATAACCCGTCTGTGCAACTCTATTGCGCAGTTAGTCACAATTAAATCGCTTTCTAAAGCAATAATTATCACGAAAATCAGGTTGATACTGCGTTAAGATTTACGGTAGTATAAGTTTAGTTGATAGATTGTAAACATTTTATAAACTAATAAAAATATTGTGTTGTATATTTTAAATAAGAAGAAAAACATAATTTTTTTTTTATCTATTGTCAGTTTTCGCCATGAAACGTCTTTAAAATCAAATGCATGGGAAATCAGGATGATACATTCCGACATTGTATAATTTCGTGACAAAAATACAATATTGACACAAATTTGGTCTTGTTTGATAGGAACTTAGGCGCCAATGCGTGTAAAATATTGAAATAAAAGAAAATTTGCACGTAGTGTAGATGGGGGCATCAGACGAAAAAGCTTGTTGTTTACCTTCCTTTTGTTGACGACCAATCCCTATTTCTATAATATTTTGAAAAGACGTCGCTCGTAAAACGCTTCTGATCATGCTTCGATATGTTCATGTATGATTTCATTTTATTTAAATTACACTGCGGTGCTACAGTTTTTAGTTATAAAAAAATATTTGAAACGTTTTTTATTTAATTTATTTAAACTCGACCTTTTTTTTGCAATTGCTATTTATTATTTATACAACGCGATTTTTTCATTTATTGGTACAAATAATTGTACAAAATTACAGGTAAAGTAGTATAGATAAATAAAAAACTTAAATCTAGTATAACGGAGCTTTGCACATTGCTCCGCTTCTATTCTGTAAAATCTAATCCCAACCAAACGATCACGATCTATGACGAACTATTGCAAATTCGTTCTTCTGAGTGCTTGAAATTCTAGTTCCCGAACCGTGCGAAGCCCTTAAAATTATACATCAAGGAAAAAAGGTATAGAAATTTTTTATGTTAAAAAATTCAGTATTTCAATTTTAAAATATTCTAAATTCTTTCATTAGTATTTTATGGCGAAAAAAAATAGTCCTTATTGAAATTTTAAGTAGAACTCCCAAAACAAAATTGCTTTCTAACAAATTGAAAACGATGGGCTCGCACCGCCATCTGTTGAACAAACATTAAACTATCTCAACTCGGTTTCCGTAGAAAAATGCATAATGTAAAAAAAAATATTTTCTAGTATTTGATTTTCGTTAACTTTTAAAAAATGAAAGTAATCAAAAAGTCACTCGACTCATGCTTTGTCAGTTATTAATATTATATTGGTGGCTTTATAAATTTGTCAAAATTTTCACTAAAATGCATGTATGACCTTTAGCCATATATTTCACCGATTTCAATGTAAAGCAAAATCAACAGTTTTGAGCAAAATCGATAAAGATTTTAAGCAATAGCTAAAATTCCGAAATCGGTCAATGGAAGATTATTTTTATAGCCCTATTTTGGCATCACCCTAACTTAACACTCTAAAAAACATGTATAAGAAATTTGATTTTCATAGATTTTAATATTTTTCAGGAATTTTGTTGTCAGCTACACGTAAGACAATTTTTAAAATCCATTTGTTTTGGTTTAACAATAATGAATTTATAGATTTTATAAATATTTTTTATCGTTTATTTTTCAACTTTTTTCATTTCACGCTGGGTAGGTCGCATATAGTGTTCAAAACTGCAGATTTCGGAAAATAAAGCTTTTTTGAAAATGGTGTAGTTCCAAGAATCATATTTTATTTTAAAATACTAAGACAAAGTTTGAAAAAAAATCTATGGCAGCATAAAAAAAACATTATTTATCATAAACAATTTACAAATAAATTATTTATTCTAAAAAAATTAGTTTTTATCTAATAACCTTCCTATGAATTCATCAAAAATGTAGTTGGAGTTATTAAATAATATTACCTTAAAAAAAGATACAGTACTTTACTTTATTCCTTGCAGGGTAACTTTACTGTTAAAAAAAGTTTAACATTTAAAAAAAAGGGGTGGGTGGGGGGGGATACAGTAAAAGAAGTAAATAATATATTTTTTCTGTGAGGGTTGGCAACCCTGCTGTCCAACGGTATAGCTGTTTTTTTTTCCTCACTTTATGTGAGGGAAAGTTACAGCTAAAAGTGTTGTTTTGTATATATAACACGTGTTTTATTTCAGTGGAAAAAGTTGTTCAATCACAATTGTGTTATGTAACAATCAATTTAAAAGTATAATAATGGGCTTTCTGATCTTTACTTTTAATTCAGGTTACAAACGATTTTGCTCACCAACCTATTCCAGTCCAACATTATTGGTTACTTTACTCTTCCAGTTAAGTAAGCCTAAAATAAATTCTAAGTGAAGTAAACCTCTTACAATGATAAATTAAATATTAATAGACACTTTAACACTTTGAGTACTGAATTTTTTGAAGATTTTTATACCCATGAGACGGATTTAATTTGTACGTCTGCTTCTTAATTACGCCTGCTTCTTAAATTCAGATGACAAGTTAGACTCCGTCCACCGTAACTTCGCCCAAGTAAGCAGATGACGAGTCTCACTCGTCAAATGTACCTAAAGGGTTAATATTCTTCTAATTGACTAGTCAAGAAAAGTCTTTACTAGTCTGCTGCCATATCTACTTTCTTAAAAATAATGTGTTTTAAAAGATATTCCATTAAAAATTATTCAAGTGTCAAATAGCAAAACGGCATTTTCCACCTGCCATACCTCTTTGAAATAAGTTCCAGCGCCACTAGTTATAACATTTTGAAACTGTGAGTAACAATAGAAATCACGATAAAGATGCAAACGCCAAAACGACTTTCACTAGTTTAAATTCAATTCCGATCTCAACGCAAAATTAAAATATATATCTGCTTTAATTCCCGATAGAGAAGCATTGGTTCCAAATATACATTTCCACTACACATATCGATTAATGCATCATTCTATATAAATACGTGTATTGTTAAAATTTCTAATGACTACACAAACTACGTTTTTAAGCATTATTTCCAATTCCAATGACTATTGTTTGTAACTAAGAGATTATATTTGTTTACAACTATGGAATTGTCATTGTTTGCAAACCTAGAAAAAAAAAGTAATTTCTACCTCCACACAGCAATTTTCAAACTCATCCGTCCCACCTGTCATTCTACCTTCTACCTTTCATCTGTTACAAGTCATTATTGATACAGCTATGTCAGAGATTGTATCATTTTTCACTTTCTGACACTTTCTACGGTTTTTTTTCTCCGGTGGATCGGAAAGAATGGAAGGTGATGTTTTAAGTTGACGATGCTATAAAAGATGTCGGTCGTCATTGCAGAGATAACGGGCTTTTTATGAAAACTTTTAAAGGTGGCAGCTGTCAAATTCAGGCCAAATGTCACCACAAAAGATTGCTCTATCTTTTCTTCTGGAAATAGTCACTGCTCCTTCCTTTTAAAAATATCGAAATTGAACAAAAGCGCAAAAAATCGCGCTGAGATACCAAAAAAAATCGTACTTTTGCAACCGATAACGAGTGCGAATATAAATATTTAATATTTTAAAGTGTGCATTTGCTTATCGTCTAATATTTTACTTCATATTGTATAAATGCACGATGTTTGTCTTTAAGAATCGGAGATATATAAAGAAAGTGTACAAAATAATGGACAACTAGAAAGGGGCGGAGTTTAGCCTTGTTTGTGGGATTTCGAGCACGTGAAAGTTGTCGATTACTGGTAAACAAACAATAATATTGCTTCTTTATGTTCAAATTTTACATTAATTACGTTTAACTTGTGTTTTAACACCATATTCTAAAAAAATATCATCGAACTTTTCAATATTATAGTCTTTTGAGGAAAAATTTCTAACGCTATCCCACAAACAAGCTGGCTATGACGTCACTGTAGGCGTGATCATTCTACTATTCCATTGAAATAACTTATTGTACTAGTATAGACAAATAACACAAGCCTGGAAAATGTATATCATGGGAAAAATGTTGCAATAATTTAACTGGCTTTTACATTGTATAATTATTTATAAAATGACATCATAACAAATAAATAGCAATAGTATGGCCCTTTGCCTGAATCCAGACAGGAGAAAAATGGTAACTAATTTCAATCTTATCGCATTTAACCGTTTGTGTCCCAAGCAACGCGATCGCGCTGTTGAGATTTTATGTCGAGAAAACCCAGTACATTTCGAACATTGTGGACAACTGACGGTGCGTTACCGATTGTTGAAGTCGCGCGCTCAGATTTACTGAAGCAAGTACATCACACAGCTCCTTTGCGTCGGGTGCCAGTACTGCAATTGTCTTCGTCATCTGACGAGGTATTTTCTTCGAGATAGACACCGAGCCGTCGCCAATAGCCTACTATGCATCCTCTGGTGTGAAGTTTTTTAACCAATCAACCTGAATTAAAGATACTTTAATTTGATTAATTAACGTCGCACTAGAGCTACACAGTAGGCTATTGGCGACGGTTCGGGGCCTATCTCGAAGGAAAGACCCGGCTCCGATTGGGATTCATCGATGTAAAATAAACAAAGCGCTATCGCGCCGCTTGGGTCTTTTCGTACTCATTTAGAGAAAGCACGGATGCGCTGTTTGGGATTCTTCGATAGTGTTTTTTCAATACCCCCTGGGACTCAAACGGTCAATAAATAAAGTTGAAAGGGAGTTATGCATCGCGGGGAAGCAAATTGTTTTTAGCGACATGTACTTTTTTTTAGAAAGGTAATAATAATAGAAGTAAAAAAAATGATGAAAATACGTCGATAGAAAAAAAAATTAAATATGACTAAATAAACGTACATGTGAAATTATTAACACATAAAAAAATTAAAACCATCGTTAACCCTTAAGTGGAACACGTGCGGCTTCAAAGACCGCTATCATATTTCACTAGCATGCAGCATTTACCGCACGTCTCTACTTGAGGGCTAAAGAGTTTTTAAAAAAATCCTACTGCGTCAAATCGAAAGGAAGAAAATAAAAAAGAAAATTACATTTGAGAGACTAGTATCTATATTATGGATATGAATATCAGTTGGGATCCATTTATATTGTTAGACACATTAAAAGATCCATTCACTTAAAAAATAAATTTTATACAAATCTGGATCCCCGACTGGTATGCCTAACAATAGATGGCATATTTGAGTTTGAGTAGAAATTGGTATGCTATCTCAGTTCTTTTTTATAATTACATGAAGAGGAGTTTTTTGTCTCTCTAGTTCCCTAAGTGTTAGCCTTGCAATCTGACAGCCATTCAAAATTACGACGCGTATTTCCTGTGTTTTCTTCGAAATAAATACCGAACCGTCAACATTAGTCTATTCGTGCAGCTCTAATGCACGTTATGAACAGGGTCCGATTAAGACATTGATGCAAAGGGAGCCCGAATTTAAATGGGGACATCATTGCACTCAAATAGACACCGGAAGATCAAATCGAACTTTGACATGCACTCAAATCCTTGCCCATGAATGGCATTAAAATAAAACACATTATAAATATAATAACAAAAATATATTAATAAGTAATGAGTATTCATAATATTCTGTAGGTTTTGATTTTTACCCAAGATTCGAACAAATTTAACACAAGTGGCAACTTCTCTTTTATTAAAGTTTGCATTGTAATATTTTTAAGGAAAATTTAGTAGCAAACTTCGTTAGGGGTGTTAAATATTTATATAAAATGGGGGATTTGGGGACCCTCAATAATGTAACGTGTAAGCCTAGGCTTCACGGGCCTATTCGGTAATTACGCCCTGTTAATGAACCAAACATTCTAAATGTCAATGACTGCTCAAAGCACAAAAGTTCCAATCTTTTCGAGTAAAAGTTTTGGAGATATTCCTTTCAAAGTTAAAGAACTATTCTTTTAGACTTCTCCAACTCTCACTAGATCACACCATTCCTTTTTTTTTTTTTTTTTTTCAAATAAAAGTCGGCCCTTTGTGGCATTGTGCGTTTCAATTGTTTCTTCAAAGAACTCATCATCATTATCCTTCAACTGCAGCTGGAGATATTGGAGGGTTCGGTTACATCCGGAGTGATGAGTTACGAACGAGCACTGGATCCGTTAATTCAAGATTGGGACCACCTGGGCCCAAAATTGACCAAATCGATGCTGATTACGGATGCTATACACAATCTGATTGGAACTGCTTTCGATACAACATGGACTCTATTCATGAATTGTTTCTTTTGATACTAATACAAATGTAAAGATTCGGCCATAAATCCATTTCCCAGATCATTGAGGATAAAGGTGATGCTGTTGATAGATCTTTCATTTTCGTTTCTATATGTGTTATTTTGAAAGAAGATGCTTTGATAGATAAATTGCCATTTGACATCTTTGATCTAGTTAACAATTATACTTATTTATATGATCGCTCAAAGCTAACCTTTTTGAAAAGTTAAGCAAATTGATATTTTCTTATAATATTTTCTTTATTTCACTATGAATTACATATATATTAATATAGGAAAATGGTATATATTCTACAGTGACGGTGACTAGAGGTGGTAAGCGGGGGGAGCAAGTGCCACCCCACCCCCTTTTTTTTTAAAAAAATTAAGAAATTTCCATAAAATTTTAAAGAAAAAAATCAACATTTGCCTTCTCACATTTATTCCTTGCCCCTTTTAGACTTAAAAAAAAAGATTATCCTATCTCGAAGGAAAGACCCGGGAACAAAACAATTTGGGTATTGCTGGCTAAAATACAAGTGTTTGACAAGTGTTGTCTTTTTTTCCCCATGAAATACCGGCTGACTTGAATTCCCAATTCATTGAACAAATATTTAATAACTTACGAGCTAATTTTTCGAATTTAAAATGGCGTCAATTAAGGCTAATGATATCAGAACGCGTGTAGTGCATCAAATTATGCAAATGTTAATTTAATTAACTAACTGTTTATTTAATATTGTTTGGTTAAATAATCGTTTTATTTATAAAAATAAAATGCTATGAATAATTACAGAATAAACAAAATAAAACTGTAAGGAGAGATAAGGATCATTGATAAACTATTTTTGAATCTCTGGGAAAAACCCTTAGTTTTGCACATTAAGTTGATAATTTTGGTAGAAATTAAAAAACTTATAAATATATTTTTTATATTAAAATTTTATTTTGTTATTAATTAATACGATTCTCTGAAATTAATATACTTTCAAAACAAAATATTTGTATGAATCAGCCCCTGATACAGGGCAGATTGATACAAATATTTAATATTTCTGGTGTTGTATTTATTTAAGGAAACATAAATTTAAACTTTTAGAATAATTAACTTTTAACCAGTCAGTAAAGTTAACCCAGCAAAAAAAGGCCTAGAAACTTCAAAATTGAAAATGTTAAGTTTTGTTACAGGTTTATAAAGAATATTGAAACAAAAAGCTGCAGATTTTTTTCTTTTTTAATTTTCCTGCATAAAACCTTTTTTTTTTAAATCATTTTTCCCTTCATTAATTTCAATGCTTCAAAATTGAAGGGAGGTTTTTTTTTAAGGTTTTTTAAGGGATATTGAAACAAAAACCTTTAGTTTAATAGATCTATAAAAAAAAGGAAGTTTTACTTAATAAGACCCCTTAATTTCACAATTTTGACAAAGATTTTATGTTGACTTTTTTGCTGGGTACAATCTCAATTTAGTCTCAAGGGGAATTTTTCTTTAATTATTACTTAATCGATAAAGAGAAATACTGTTCGCTATTATTTAATCTATTCCAAGGTTAAAATAAGCTTTATTTAAGTAGTTTATTTGATTATGCTGTACATTGTTACATATCAAAGTGCCCTTCGTGATAATGTATCAATCTGCACCAGCCAGCCATTTTTAATTAAACTTGTATAAAAAGGTAAAAGGTAAAAAAAAACACATTAGCTAAAAATTTATCTCAATATCACTGAATCACAAGTTCATACTTTCTTTTAATGCGTTTTAAACTGTTTATAAACAAGATTTTGGTAAGAAATTGCGATTAAAAAAGTATTAAAACAGTTCATTTTAAATACTCAAAACATATTAGATTTCTCCGAGACAAACCAAAATATATATAGGCCAAAGCCAAACTCAGAATGTGTTGAATGTTAACAGTGGCGGACTGGCCATACAGTTGATCTGGAATTTTCCAGCGTGGCCGGTTAATATTTTTAAAAAGTGGCCGGTGATTTCTTGAAAAGTAAAAAAATTATTTAATTAAAGCCAACACAGGTTTTTTCAATAATGTTTCAAATTTGAAAACAGGAAGCAATGGTACCTCTAAGAAACCGAAATTATTGCCTTATTTGAAACTACGCTCTAGCTGTGGCCTATGAGACTGCTTTTGACGTGTAGCCAGTTTCAAAGACGTCGAAACCTGAGAATGTAAAGGAGAGACCGCATATCAAAAGAAGGAAGTGGAAGCCACATGGCCCGGCCTCCACTTCCTTCTTTTGACCAATGCTTCTTGGGTGTAAGAAGGAAGAATTTTGGTCGAACAGGACCGTTGGTGGCTTCATCTTAAAAATCTTCTAACCGTATTGAAAATTCAAATATGTTAATTAAAAATATTAATTATTAACAAGGACTAAAATATTAATAAATTTAAAAATATTAATTAATATTAAAAACTTTTAATCAATATTAAAAACTTTTAATCAATATTAAAAACTTTTAATCAATATTAAAAACTTTTAATCAATATTAAAAACTTTTAATCAATATTAAAAACTTTTAATCAATATTAAAAACTTTTAATCAATATTAAAAACTTTTAATCAATATTAAAAACTTTTAATCAATATTAAAAACTTTTAATCAATATTAAAAACTTTTAATCAATATTAAAATCTTTTAATAAATTTAAAAATTTATTAATAAACTTTATATAAAGAGTTAAATATTGATATTATTTATTATTTTGTTTTCAAATTATGGGCAAATTATTTTATTAACAAACATCAGTTTCAAAATTTTTTTGGTGGCCGAAATTCAAAATTTTCCCGGGCTGTTTTTGAGTGCCAGTCCGCCCCTGAATGTTAAGAATTTCCGAACGTTCAGTAATTTTTCGTGACGAAACGGACTGCAGCTATGAGGGGCGGTTTAAGGCACAAACGACACAAGCAGACATTTGGGGCGCCGAACTAAAAAGGGCGCCAAATTTTAGGGAAAATTTGAATTGGAAATTTGTTGTCTACATTGGGCATTTTTCTTGGTTTATATTTTTAATGAAATAATATATTATTACAATTAAATTAGTTTCATTGAGATTAATTCATTATTTTATTTTACCTGCATATTAATTTATAGAGGTTATACACGTAGGGTGGGTCAAAAAAAAATTCGATATCGTTATTCTAATAGTGCGGAAAGAGTGACTATTGTGAATAATAAACATGCTGTAAAATATTTTTTTGATCGAATAATATCTTCTGCCTCCTTATCGCACTTGAAATTTAAAAATTTGAGTAATATTTGTGTTTTTTCAGTTATTATAGTAAAGAGAGTATTTTCCAAAAAAGTTCCTAAAAGCACGGAAAGGGTGTCTAATATGATCAATAAACACGATGTAAAATATTTTTTCGATCGGATAACATCTTTTGCCTTAACATCACACTTGAATTATCGCTATTTTTGCTAAAAAGTGCACTTTTTCATGCGATACGAACTATTTAATACATGCACGTACACAAATATAGTACTTACAGATGACCAGATTACAGATATTTGAATTCATCCTTATGGTCAAATTCATTGGATGATCCATGGAGGGAGGACACGGGCTAATAAGCATCCCCCCCCCCCTACTAGGCCGGTCCACTTATTTTTTCCTTATGAAATCGTGGAAGATTTATGTGGGTAAAAAGCTTAGCATAGTTTTTGCCCTGTTCTACCAAATCAGAAAGTCAAGCATTAACAACAACCACTAAATCAATCTATCGTGCAGTAATCTCCCTCTCCTTTGAAATAATACCACAGCATCACAACATTTTAACATAAATCATATCACTGATTGTGATTTCTAATTAATTCGCCTCTATTTTCAGCCCCACATAAACCTTAGCAGATGTTTCAGTTACTAACTTTACACATCGTTCAACTGCATGTGCGTGAGATGGGAAGTGTAGGTATATCACGGAAAATTGGACGAGGATCCTAGGACATTATCACATTCGCGCTGTCTGACTACAGCGAATAGAGTATTACGATTGTTTGTCACTTCTCCACACACATTGTTAAGTTTGTTTTGAGAGTTCACACGCCGAAATGGATCGACATAAAGTCTACACGTTCCCTAAAATATGGTGCTAAGCCTGTTTGGATAGCTATCTCTAGATCAAAATACTTCGGTCAAAACATGAAGAATGTCGTTGATGCAGCAATTCCTCACCACGCATACTCCGTGCATCCGAGAACCTTTTGCTGATAATTCTGAAGGACGGAAAATCATACATTAAAGAGCTTTCTGCAAGGTGCATAATTAATGCAAGAGTGTAACCTTCTAAAGCTGTATTTGAGAGGGGTGTGCATTCATTTCTCTCACCAAAGCTGAACTTTGAAACTTATAACTATACGGAAATGATTGACGGATCATCTGCTACTGTTACTACTCCTTCAGTGCTCTGTGATATACCCACTGACATATTCTGGTCCATTGTGAGAGATACAACCAACCCGAAATGGGACTTATAGTTCACTTCCCATCTCGCGCACAGGCAGTTGAATTATGTGTAAAGTTAGTAATTGAAACATCTTATGTGGGGGTGAAAATAGAGGCAAATTCATTAGAACAACGTTCTTATCAGAATGAGTGATAGATGTTGTTTGATTATTTGAAAAGAGAGGGAGATTACTGCACGATATATTGATTTAGTGTTGTCCACATGTTGTTAATGCTTGAAATTCTGTTTTTGTAGAACAGTGCAAAAACTGTGCTAAGTTTTTTTTACCAACATAAATCTTTCATGATTACATAAGAAAAAAAAAGAAGTGGACCGGCCTGGAGGGGAGGGGGCAAGGGCCCATGGGTCTTCCCTCCCTGGATACTCCAATGAATTTGACCATAAGGTTGAATTCTAATATCTGCAATCTAGTAATATGTAAGGGTATTTGTGTAAGTGTATATATATTAAATAGTATTCAAACCATATTTCTTTCACTTGAAAAATCGCACTTTTTAAAAAAAATTGTGATAATTCAAGTGTGATGTGGAGGCAGAAGATATTGTCCGATCAAAAAAATATTTCACATCGTGTTTATTGATCACACGGGACACCCTTTTCCGCACTATTAGAATAACGACATCAAAAAAAAATTTCGATCCACCCTATTATACAGCTTGGATTTTATTTTATTATCTGAAAACGCACTCTTGACCATGCAGACCAGTGATTTCCCCCAAATTTTTAAATTTCATACCTTAATAAAACCAATATAAGTTTTTTTAGTTGATAAAGTCGGGAAAGATAAATATTATAAAACATGGCCCAAGTTGAAAAATTGGTGTTCGCTTGTGTTACAAAAATTCCTTGAACCGCCCCTGGATGTAGGGAGAAAGGGGTGGGAGGAGAGGTTAGGTTTACCAAGTGAATTTGCATCCATTTAAATCTCGAGTTATCCTAGCTTCTTGGCACACCAAATGGATAAACCCATGTGTGGAATGTTAAGAAATGTCAGTTCTGCTGCAATAATGTTATCTAGAGAAACATTACTGATTTAGCGCTTTTCTTCTCCGAAAAATTAACAACTATGAACTTTTTTTTTGTTCTTTCTAATTTAACGATTTTTTTTTAATAGTTTTGGTATCCAGCAAAGAAAATTGATGTTGGAAATTTCAATTCCGGACCGGAATTCCGACTTTACTTTCGCACAAAGAGTATAGAATGTTAATGGATAATCGTGATCTAAAATCCAGAATTTGCTGGAAGACCTGACGATACCGGATTAGGGACTTTCAACTGTATATATATACTTAATGTGTATATTTTTACAATTAACGCATGTGAAATAACTATGGGTTTAAAACAAAATAAATATGATTGTGAATAGTGATAAAGTAGGACCTATTTTAAGCAAAATTTACGACTAAAAAATTATGATAACAAGTTTATAAATCATCAAAAGAAAGAAAAGGGTTAAACACAATTTTATTTTATAAAATGTATTTGAATTTTTTATAATATATATGTCATTTGTATTTTTAAAAAAACATTATGGAATATTTTTTACATTATTAATTTTCTACAGTCAATTCAATAACAAAATCCGCAAAATTTTGATTTCCAGTGGGATTTTTTTAAAAACGTTTGCAGACATTTCATTTGAATTAAGAACGTTTTTCTATAAATTTTAAATGAAGTATGGGTAGTGCAATTGCTATAAATTCGGTACATAAAAGAAAGCCATTTTATAATCCATTTCTTACATCGGAAAAATTCAAATGAAAAAGCGTTCAATAAGTGATAAATCATCTGAATAGAAAACATGATGGAAGGCAAAAGTTGACTTCAGTGTAACCCATCCCTCTTAAAATATTTAATAAAATAACATGTTTAGTTTTCACTAAACAATATTATTTCAATTGTGCTTCTTCACCTAGTTTTGATAACACAGAAATATTTTTCACCTTCAAAATAACTTAGATTTAAATTTTCGTTATTTCGAGAGATATAATTAAAAGTTGGGGAAACTCATTTAACATTATGAGCTCCAAGTTTTCCATACTCATAATTTAAAAAAATACTTGACCAAATGACTTGCAAATTAATATCTTGCGATAAATTTTGACGTAGATTCTAAATATTGAGTCAAAATTGGATATTGCTATTGAAAATGTTAAAGTTAGTGCACATTGTAATATGAAGACACCCCCTATGCAATTTTTTTTAATATAAATATGTAGAAGACATTGTTCCCTATAAAATTATATATTAAGCTAGGATAAAAAGTTCCTGAATCATGAGTAGTTCATCTTTTCCCCCCGCTACTGTACATTATATACTGTTAACCCTTTTGTTATCCCCTTTATTAATGTTTTTTTTAATTAAAACTTGCATGTAATAGAAAATAGTAAAAAAAGAACAGCCTTTATTTTTTTTTGCAATCTTAAATCTGTAACTTGCTCAATTAATAATAATTGTAAATCCTTAAATGCATATTGTACTAGCTAAGAATAAAACAAGTTTAAATAATTAGCAACAGAAAGCCCAAATCCTTAATAAAGAGTTACATAAATAATCTTAAACTATCTGTTTAGAGCTTATGTAAATACTATATGAATATATTTAACCACATATAGTTTAAATAAAAAATGTATCGTATTTATCAATACAAATCACTAAAAACAAAATATTTTCAAAATTTATTAGTATTTTATCCAGAAGTTACTTCAGAAAACTATATACACTTTATTAAATGTTAATGAATTTGGACCTTTTTTTTAGGAAAATATTGTTACTACTTACAAATTTTAAAATGTCAATGAATTAGTTTGCTATGTGGACACAGAAAAATACAATTGCTTTCACATGAACAGTGCATCAGGAAACATTCGAGTGTATACATAGATCTATAATATTTAGTATTGAAAGCGTGCCAACTGTATTTAATAAACTATGGTGCATTAATATACAAGTACAAAAATATCTTTATTTCAGTTGTAATAAATCACATTTTCCATTGATATTTCAATAGCATTTTAATACCAAGATAAAAATTTATTAGAAGATTAATTTTGGACACCAAAGTAAGTTAAAAAAAAACCTCAATAGGAACCGCAATAGGATTAATTTTGTGTAATCAGTGAAGTTCAATTATCCTCTCTACTAAAAGAGAAAAAAATCCGGATTTAAAAATGTACGTATTTTTAATTAAATATATTTTTTAATGTTTTTAATTTTAAATCTCTTTTGCATATGAACAGTTTTTGGGTTTTTTTTTAAACTATGAGCATATTTCTATTTTTAATCCTTATATTTTCAAGAATGATGTTATTTACATTTAGTGAAATATATACTTTAACATAACTATAAACCAGATCAAATGTAATATATTTTATCATTAAAATTATTCATTTTTTTTTTAAAAGTATAATTAGAGAAGAAAAATATAATTTTTAAAACTTCAAAAGAAGCACAGCTTTTATGACACTATAAGTGAAAAAAAAATTCTTTAAATATATTTTGAAAAAGAAATTCTAAATAGATCTAAAGTAGCATTTCAAGATTGTTGGAAAATCTGTTGTCTAGACCCAAGTATAATTACAAACATGTCTCACGGATCTAGAAGGGATAGACAATGATGGCAACATTTTGCCTAACAAATTCGACTGTAACACTTTAAAATTCAGGCACAGTTAAAAGTACATTGCAAAATCAGTTTAAATAAAACAACCTTTTCATCACATACTGAATAAGAGTAAAACTGTTATACTTCCTTTAAAGTTCATAAGTATTTTAAATAACAATTTTTTATAACTACGATAAAATATAGTAAAATAAGAAAATTTTATTTAAGAGCTTAATAATGCTTTCTTTTACCTTGAATGGAAAAACCACCAATTTTGATAATGGTAGATTTATGTACGTCATACTTTCCTGAGATAATTTTCTCCAGATCTTTGATATTTCAAAACATTTTCTTTTCAGATTTCCAAATATTACATCAGTTAAGAGCACTTTTGATAAGATTATTGTACATTCTTAAATAATGATATACGTATTTATAAATATTAAACTATATAGAAAATCTATAACAAAACTTAAAAACAATTTTTTATAAAGTAGAAAAATTCATAATATGAAGTGAAAATGTATTTTACATTTAAAATATATTATGGATACAACACACACTATAGGGGAAGTACAGTTTTGATCATTGTTCTTGAGAATAAAATACTGAAAGTATATAATTTAACCATTGACATTTTTCGATTTAAGAAACTTTCTAAATATTGAGCAAATTTACATTAAACTTCTATGTTTTTTTATGCTGTCTGATAAAAAAACAAATAAGTGTAAATCACTGATAAATGTAAAGAATTGTGAAGATCAAATTTATATAAGTAAAATTGCTGATATCTCATACATTTTTCAAGTCACTACAAAGAGAAGTATATTGCAGTATTAATCTATAATTAAGTGTGCTCAATATAAAACTGCATCAAGACTGCTTGAATATTAAAATTCCCAAATGCTATAATCTATTCACAAGCGATGAGAGTATAAACAATTAATATTAAAGTGATTGTCCATAAAAACACTTTGAAACATTGCATAACATCAACAATGCTAGTTAACATTCAAAACACACAAAAAGTGCAACACAGTAAATGCACTGTATAAAAAGTTCACATTAAAAGCAGAATACAAATTCCACATTTAAGTACAATCTAAGTCGATATGCTTTTATAAAAAAATTTAGGAGTTGTGGCACATAAAATAGGGACAACAAAGTAGTTGATTGGATAATATAAAAATCTAGACCTTTGTTTTGAAAATTATTTAAGATACAATAATAGATGAGTCATTAAATATTTAAATATGATTTTCCTTAAAAACATAGGCAAATAAAAGACATTGCTATTTGGTATGACTTAATTGTTAGGATAAAAATTTATCAATAACCGTGCACACATCACAAATGGCTTTTGTAATACCTTAAACACATCATACATATATTGCGCTATTGTTTTATTTTTCTAATCTTAATTAACACCAGAATATTTTTAATATATCATATCTTTTTTTGCAATAATAGCAAACTCATTCATTCCGAGAGTGAAATAAGTAATTCTTAAAACTTAGTTAGGAACTAAAAGATCAAACGTTTTTCAAATAGGCCAGTCTATTAAATAAAAAAATATTTTAATACTTCAAATACCTAGTTATTAAATTATGTTTTTTATGTTAATAAGATTGCATCTCAAGATAAAAACTTGTCTTGTAGAACATTGCATTAAGAATATTAAAATACAAAGTTAAAACTAAGCAATAAAAATATTGTTTTGCTTAGTTTTAACATTGCATTTGTATTTTCATATGATTGCATCTTCCTCAAACCCACTTTAACATGGTATTCTTTACATGGTGTTTCTTTGGGAGTAGCTAACTATAAAGCATAATTAGTAAAGAAATAATTATCAAAATATAATGGCAAACATTCTAGGAAAATCATACTTAAAACCTCACACAGACAAAATAAAATATATTAATGAAAGTGCAATACAGCTTGTACAATGGGAAGTCTATAATTTTAATATATGTGACAAACATGACTCCTTGTAAAAATTTGATTAATCAGAGTATAATGGTATACAATAAGATTATTAGGATACCAAAATAGTATCAAGTTTTCAAAATGTTAACAAAATGAAAATAAATGCATAAAAACACACAAGTTTAGACATTCCTAGCCATAAAGTAACTTGAGTAATAAAAAGAATTCTACTGAGTAATTAAAATTCTAAGTAAAAAGAACAATTTAAATCACCAAATTCATTTTCAATCGTGTTCCAAGTAAATGTTGCATAGAAAAAGAAAGTATACAAATGTGCCAAAAAATTTCTCAATTTTTTTTTTTAATTGTTATGATATTTTGAACAGATAGAACTTTTATGAAGATGTTTTTTTTTTCTTTTTTAAAAAAACTGGATATTTCTTAACATACATAATCAAGTCAATCAAGCCTGATTTATATATAAATATTGTGATACACTAAAAACTACCATTAATCTAAATAAAAAATAAACTTACTTGACATCCAAACAAAAAATATATATTTGGAGTAAGATGTACTTAAAACTTAAACAACAAACTTCATATATTCTGCTCTATGTGAGAAATTAAAAAATTTAAGGTAAATTGTAAAGACCATCACATAAAAAAAATGAGTATTAAATTAATCATGGCACAAATAGCTTAACATTCGTCACACTAGAATAGCTTAGTGCAAATTCAGACATCACCTTTGTTACCCACAATTAAAAATTACAAAACAAACTCAATATATGCTTTAAAAAAAGGCAAGTCATATTTTTAAATATGCCTTATTTAGAGATTAAAATGAAATAGCTGTAAAAATGGATAACTAAAATGAAATTTCACTTCAGAAAAACAAGAACATATATCAAACAATTAACAAACCTACCTATACTACAAACAATAAATACCTTTAAAGGCAAAAATGAACACAACTTATACAACATATATAATTTTTAACATTTGTGAGTTTACAACTTATAATAAAAAATGGCACTAACAATACATAACAAAACAGATATTTTGAATCATATTTCAAATAATAAAAACTCATTTGAAAAAAAAATTAAAATATATTCATTGCACATTTAAATTAGTATCAGTCTAAATTAAATCTTTTATATAATAATTGAAAATAAGTTTTTAAATTACTATCAAACTTACAGAAATTGTTTCTAAGAAAACCTTCATTAAAACTTTTTAATTAAAAAAGCAAGCAAAGACTAGGGGCTTTTATTTTTTTTAGAACTGAAAATCATAGTTATATAAGAAACTATGGTAAAAAAATTATTTGTTTTGTGAATTGGAAATTATTAATTGCTGAAAGTTAATATTTTGCATTACATTAAAATATATATATATGACCCAAATGTATATTAGCCGTCATTACAAATATTTTAACTATAATGTAAACTATAGTTAAAATAAAAACTTAATAATTTAGACATTCATGCTCAAGCTTTATATTTTCTAGAGAAAAAATAGTTCTTAATCAAGAAAAATAATACTAAAATAAAAAACAATATTATCTAAATGCTAATATTTTTGTGCACGTTAAAGCTTCTTTTGATTATCAACAATCACTATTATAGTTAAAACTACTTTTTTTAATAAAAATAGTTGTTCAAAATTATTATCATTTGAGATGTTAACATAATTGCACTGCATGCAGAGTCCTTTAAAAACTGTACTAAGTTAATATTTTACATTATTATAACATTATAATTTAACTAACCACTTCTTTACATATATTTTTAAGCACTTTTCAAATCAAATTTATAACACAAACTAATATAAGAAAACAGTAATGGAATGTTTCTTTAGACTACCACCTAGAAAGTATTACAATAGTACTTTCAAAAGCCAAAACTCAAGTATGTTAATATACACTACCATTCATCTACTCAATTAACCAATTTAAGGAAAATTCAGCAACTTAAAAAAATAAACTACTTTCTAATTTGCTGCAAAACTTTCCAAATTAACAAAAAATTTAACGTTTGCTTAAAATTTGGCTAATTTAAGAATAAATGAAAATGTGATACGAGAATAAAAATTTGTATCGTATTCATATTTACAATAAACAATGACAATTTGTTTTATGTATATATGTCGAAGTGTATACATATTTGTTAGATGAGTAGGTACATGTGTATATGGATGTGTGTATATGTGTGTAAGTATATTTGTATGTGTATTTGTAAGTGTATTATATATATGCATTTAATTAAATCTATAACACTCAATTCAATACTAATTAAAATATGTTAATTGTTAAACATATCAGGTTAGGCATAACAGTGGACATTGCTTTAAATCAAACACGACCCAAAGTTTTATGAAGTAAACGTAAATTGTCACTTGCGCTTCTCATATGGGGATTCAGTTCTAAAGCTCGTTTATAACAGTTTTCTGCCAGATGATATTTCTTCCAGCGATGGTAAAGAACACCTAAAATTAATTTAAGTAAAACATTGTAGCATGAAATTACTGAAATTTTTTATTAAAATTTTATAAATATTTAGAGCATAATAACATAAATTTAGCAGTTGAACAGATTACATTATAACTCAACTGTTGTGAAGTGATTTATATTTAAGTCCATTATTCATTAAAGGAACTATAATAGTATATACAATGCTATGGCTAAAACAAGATCAATTCAAATTACTCCCTCATAATTTTTATAGACTTGAAATTAAAATAGCATTCCATAGATAGTGTGTAAACAAAAAAAAATATTTTACATATACAAATCATAATTTCATACATATTTCAATAAAGTATAAAATGAGAGCAACTATATTGTTAGCTCACTTACCTAAGTTAGTGTGATAAGTAGGATTCTCATTATTAAAATGAATCGCTTGCAAAAAATGATTCTCAGATTCCGCATACCTCCCAGCTTTTCCTAATGTGTTAGCTAAATTAAAATGCAAAGATGCTTCAGAAGGTAAATATTGCAGTGCTTCACGAGCAACAGACTCTGCTTTTTCCAAATCACCTAAAATATATGAACACATAATTATGAGATAAATTTATTTGTTAAAGGTGTCGTAATAAAAAATATATTCAATAGTAAATATACACAGACAAGTGGCATTAATGTGACCACATACTACTTTTGACATCAGCATAGCTGATTAAATAAAGCGGTAATACATAAGGTGTGTTGTAGACCATTTAAGAAACAGTAGTGAAATCTAAATCGAGTAATTATTAGTTCTAAAAATAAATGGCGATTATTCCTTTTCAGGCCAAAGGTGACAGCTTTCTGAAACAGAACAGTTTCTGAATGATTGCTGTGCTAAAAGTTTATCAAGAGTGAAGATGTAGCAACATAATAAATAATGAACATGTTAGCAGAAGAGCACCACATGCCATAGATGTAATAGTGAACAATAGTTAAAATGGCACATTCAGTCAAATTGACATGTTACAATGCAGCAACATAGTGCTCAAATGTTACAAGGAGTTATGAACAGTGAGTCTAAAACCATAGTTTCGAGAACCCTGCCACGTTTTGAACTCAGCCGCATACATATAAAAAAAACTTACTATAATATAAACCTGAGTTTCTGGGCCCGAAGGGCTATGACTCAGTCATCTAAGTGTATGCCTCTATAGCAGCACAATTCAGTAAATCTCAACTTAAAAACATGTCAGGTGGGAAATGAAGAAGAAAAAAGCAGGACAAACAAAATTTACCTTGTTTACAAAAAGCATACACTAAGGGGACAGTGGGCAAAAATTCAAAACAATAAATTTGTTTTACGATTAAATATGTATTTCTAAACAAAATAATTTTGTTTTACAGTTAAATAGGTATAAAAAACAAATAGTCTTTAAATAGCTCAAACTACTGATTGATGATGTTTCTAGGTTCAGACTGCTGGCCCAGAAAAAAGGGTAAACTTAGCATTCTTTGCCCAAATCATCGGAAATTTATTGGAGTAAGAAAAATCTATACGCCGTACCATCGACTCAGGGTTTTCCTGAGTTGCTCAACAGTGCAGCCTGGGAAGTGACATTGCCCTAAGAAGTTTTGAATTATTTACACAACCAGTACATTTTGTTTGTAAAGGGAAAAGGCTATATGTACAATTTGAGTCTCAGAAAGACATTTTTAAGTTTGAAATTTGCTGGAAATAATGCCATCGAAAGGGCAATAGCAGCAAATGGTCTTGATTTTGTGTCTTCCTTCAAAATGTCATATGGAAGTATATCTCTAAAGTCATCATCTTTACTTGTTACTTCCTTGTAGAATTTTATAATGGTGTTTGCCAGGAATTTTCTGAGTTTGGGATTTTCAAGTCTTGATGTAAACGGTTGCCTCTAATATACCTAGTGGTCTCAACCATTTCTCAAAGAATCCTGTTTTGTGTTTTTTGTAGGTTGTCACCTATGCACAGTGGCAGCGATTGGGTGCCCAAAAGTGCGGGGGCAAGATGAAGAGGTCACAAGAAGTGTGTGTGAAGGGTGGGAGCGAGAAAAATTTCGACCATTGACCGTCTGTAGAAGTGGGGGGTGGGGTGTTGTGTTTATGTTTTATTTTTAAAAAATGCAATATTAAAAAGTTAGGGAGCAACATCCAAAAAAAGTGCTGGGGCAACCGCCCCAGCACTTTTTTTGCTTCTCCCTCCAGCAGTGATTCAAGTTTTTACAAAAATAAAACTGAAAATATGAAAATGCACATAACCATGCTTTTTTTTTAAATTCTTATTCAGAACTAAATGGAAATATTGACAACTAAATTACCCAGATTAGAGGGTATAATAGAGGATAATTGCCGTTTTAATGATCCAAATTTGAAAATTTCCCCTGATATTTCCAGAATTAAAAATTCCAATGATAATTCCCTGATTTCTCGGGTTTCTAGGTTATGTTGCCACCCTGTTGTAAATAATTAAAAACTTCTTTCTTTTTGCAATTTTGGGTGAAATGGCCAGTTAAATACCAGAAGAGGTACATATCCGGAATTGTATGCTTTTTGAGTTTCGGAAAGGTAGTAACGCAACAGTTGCTACCAACAACATTTGCGATGTTTATCATTGGACGTTCGTAAATGCCAAAGGAGGTTTTCTATGTTCAGATCCGGTAATTTTGATCTTTTCGACACGTATTGATCAGGAAGACCATCAACTGTAAACAATGTTGTGTTAAGAGCAGAAGTGGAAGCAAATCTGTGTCAAACTATTGAGGAACTGTCAAACACTTTTAACCAAACTTGGTTGACCATCCAAGAATATTTGCAGCAGATTGGTAAAGTAAGCAGAGCAGGTGTTTAGTTCCCGCATAATCTGTCCGAAGAAAACAAAGCCAACCGATCCACCATATGCAACTTATTGCTTCAACAGCACATTGCAGAACTATATTTTGATCACATGATCACTAGAGATGAAAAATGGGTCTTCTATGATAATCCAAAACGCAAAAAGCAGTGGCTCTCTACGAAAAAATTGCCACGAAGTACTGCTAAGCCAGGTTGACATCCCAAAAAGGCGCTTTTATTTATTTAGTGGAATATTCGCGGAATAGTTCATTTTAAAGTGCAGGAACCTGGACAATCTGTGAATGCAAACACCTTTATTGTGAACAATTGGATCTCGTAAATAAATTTTTAACTGAAAAGTGTTCAGCGATTGTCAATAGAAAAGGTGTTAGCCTGCAACACGATAATGCAAGACCGCAATACGCAAGACGAACCCTGGAAAAAATTAATGAAATAGGGTGGGAGGTACTGTCTTACCCACTATATTTGCCCGACATGGCACCATCAGATTTCAATTTATTCCAATCGCTACAACACTTTTTAAGTGGCAAAAAAAAATTGAGAATTTGGATACAAAAAATGCCATCTCCAGTTATTTTGCTCAAAAACCAATTGCTTTTTATCAATCTGGCATTGAAAATTTACACACTAGATGGCAAAAAGTTTGTGATAATGAGGGTGATTATATCAGATTAAAAATAAAAACTTGCTAAAAATTTAGTTCGAATTTAATGAAAAAACAATGACATTATTTTCCAGTCCACCTAATAGTTTTAAGATATCTTGAAATTCAATTTCATATTATTATGAAAATAACACTGAAGAATAAGCAATAAAAATTATAAATATTACATAACTTACCAATGCTATCTAGCATAATAATCATATTGTTCCAAGCAACTAAATGGGTTGGCTGCAAAGCAGTGGCATTACGCCATGCTTTATAAGCTTCATCATACTTTTTCTGTTCTAAATACTGGTTTAAAAAAATAAACAGAATATAAATTAACAAAATTTATCAAAGTAATGATAAATAAATACAAAGCATAATAGATAAAAAAAATTAGATCCACATACTGTGTTGCTGTTATTGAAATCTTAAGATGTAGTGTATGTCTGTATTTAACATGCTCAAAAAGGATCATTAATTAGCAGGGCATAAAATTTATAAATACAAATTATAATTGTGTAATTTGTATTTATAAATATATCAATATAAATATTTTTTTATATTCCAAATTTAGAAATTATTTTTAATAGTAAAGATACAAAATAGTTTGCAATTTATTTTTATTAAATATTTTTATAAGGGCAATTTTCATCAGGAATGATTAAATTTGATTCTGGTCACAATTTTCTATTATTTGGAAAAGTAAATAGGTTAAGTAACTACAAAAAGTACAGTTTTAGTGATTATACTTCTAACTATTCTAGTTTAATGGTTACAAATGTCAAAATATAATCATATATTGTCGGCTTACAATAAAAACCCTGTATCTTCAATCCAGAGACTTAGCAGCCACGGCGAAAGCTGCTTGGCGACAAAATACAAACTCGAATATTCCAATCAAATCTTGTTTCAAGAATTCCACATTTAGAAATGAATGCTTTGGATTTTATAGCCAAGCAGTTATTTCTACGACTGTCAAATCTGTGGTTTGAAGACAGAAGGTTTTAATTCTAAGCTAACAATATAAAAGAAACCTTCCAAACTTATCAATAGCTCACAAAACGCCTAAATACTAAACTAAAAGAAATTCTAATTAACTGAGCATATTGTAATTAGTAAAACTATAAATGAATTTTACAAAACAAGACTAAAAAATATTTAAATAAAAGTGATTAACTAAAAAGTTTAGCATAACTCCTTTAGTACCAGGGTTGTAGCTGTCGTACATCAAGCTATACACATGCTGAAATACATATTTCGTATAACAACTAACAATGTTGTGATGTACAGCCGTACCTCACAACAATGGTAGTTGTTATACAAAATACGTCGAACTGTGTTTTTTCACACTAGCTTGATTTTCTCTCTGGTACTGTGTTATGCAAAATTACATTAATCTGAACAAATTATCTGGTGTGGAAGAAGTTAACAAGTTCAGACAGAGAAAAATAGTTCGGAAAAGGCAAGAACGGGTGACTTTTATGGTATGAAATTATTGCACTCAATCTCAAGCACCATTGTGATTAAGAGTCCAGTAGTTTCAGTTAATTGAATACAAATTTCATATTTGCAAAATATCCAGAGATGTTAGTAATTTCTATCTATACAAGCGATTCCTCAAATTAACTCAAAAACACGATTGCTTACTATATCCTGCATAGAAAATTATTTAAAAAAACATAATACTTTTAATTGGTAGAAAGAAAACTAGAATGTGACATAATAGTAAGAGGATAAATAAAAACTCAATCTGTAAACTAACCAAATTTCCAAGATTATAGTAGCAGTCAGGATAGCGTTTGCGATATTGTATAGCCATGAGATAACTCCTTTCAGCTCCACTCATTTTTTTCAAACTTGACTGAACAATGCCAAGATTCATCCAAGCTGCAGCAAAATCTGGCCTAAAATATCATTATAAAAAGATTAAACTTTTCTCTATTAAAAATATTAAAACAAGCTTTTATCTAAAACAACTTATTCTTTTTAGAATTTTTTTATTAGTTGTTGGAAAAATGTGAAAAATATTAGATTCCTAATAAATCCCACTACATATTTGAATGATAAAATTTATACTTAAAAAAATAATAAATTCGTTTTATTTTGAATAGAGATTGAAAAAGAAAATTTAAAAGTTGCATTTTCATTGCAAGTTTCAAATACAGTCAAACCTCGGTATAACGAACCCGGGATATAACGATCCCTCGGTTGTAACGAACTTTTAAATTGGTCCCAACCAAACTCCTATGTCACTAATGTATTTTCAAATACTTATAACGATCTTCAAAAGTAAGGAATTCGGATGTAGCGAACTAAAATAAATTTTTCCCAAAAATTTTACTCGCCCCGACCACATTCCTTACCCTTTGTTCCTTTGACAAAAGCCAGGTTCCTCAAAGGTGACAATAGACTCCCCTGATCAGCTCCTCCCCTTCCCCCGTTCAACTGGTTTAGCATACATTCTTTGCCTATTCCTTTCATTCTATTGCTGAAGATTATCGTTTAACTTGTGGACTTCGCGTAGGCTCCGGTTTGCTAATGCCTTTTCCATTGAGGATAAAGCGAAAATTATTAAGAGAATAGAAAACGGTAATTATCGTTTATCTACAGATATTGCATACGAAGGGGATGTTAGTTCAGGTCCTTCAATTTCTGATAATAAGGATAAGGCAGCTGTGAACATTTTGCATAATTTCTTTGCAACAGAATCTGTGGATAAGAATGTACTGGACACTTTTGATGCTTTCAACAAAAAATCAAAACTTTTTTTCATACTTTAGATAAATAAATTTAAGTAGTAGTAAATTAATTTAATTTTTTTTTAAGAACAAATATTTATTTTACTTTATTATTGCCCATTACTAATTGCAATTCAGTGTTCAGTATAAGTAATTTGTTTCGCACAAAACGTGTTTAAGGACTTTAGGAAGTTTTTATATCGTCAATATTTGAAAATTCGGATATAGTGAACCCTCGGCTATAGCGAACTTCTGAACCAGTCCGTTGAGGATTCGTTATAACGGGGTTTGACTGTATATGTTAAGTGAAAATGGCTAAATTTAACTTAAATTACCATGCTATCACTGTACAAAAATCTTGATTAATATGATCAGCTATAAAAATTTAAATACAGTAAAACCTTGTGAGAAAAAAATTCAAGGAACATAAAAAAAATATTAACTAATGTAGAATTGAATTAGAAATCCTGACACAAAGTTACAGATTGATGACTTTATACTTCTAAAATTTTCTTTTGAACAAAAATTACCTTATTTTAATTGCAGAAAATAGTAATTCTTCAGCTTCTAAAAGCTTTCCTTGGTCTTTTAGAATATTTGCTAAGTTGTTCATTGCTTGATCATATAATGGGTTCAACCTGTAAATCATTTTAACTAATCAATTTACATATCAATTATCTTCTAGAAAACCAGGATAATATATTCCGAAATTAAGATTGTCTAATGGGAAAATAAGTCCAATATCTAAGCATACAAATTTTCAATTATGACCACCAATCAGTGAAATTGTGTGTATTAATTCTTTCTAATTTAAGAATAATAGAATTCACCATACTTATCTATCATATAAAGTGTGTGTATTTGTGTGTTATTTTATAAAGTTTTTTAAAAAATATTTCTATCAGATATTTTTATTTAAACATCTTTCTTTTTATTACTCTGGTTCTCAGTTGGCCTCTGTATAAGAATTTGAGATTGACATTCAGTGTATATATAAAATATTTCTAAATCTTAAAAAAAATAAATTGTTGAAAAAAAAATTTAACAAAAATTGCTCAAACCTTTGTCATCCCTTTTACAAATGAATAAAGTACAAATGAAATATTTGTATTCTTAAGATATAAAAAAATTCAATATCTTCTCAATCCTATAGCCATGACAAAAGATGGTAATTGACTCTTTTTCAACTGAGGTATAGAATTAAAACTACTAAAAAATATTTTACAGAGTCTAAAAACAAACCGAATGGCTTCTTTGTATCCATGGATTGCTGTTTCTCTATCACCATTATCTGCAGCATTTTTTGCAATATTATAATGGACCTAAGAAACAGAAAAAAATAGTTAAATTTAAATAAAATAAGCGAGTATCTTATAATACTTGCATTTTATATTGAAATCATGAACATAAATTTGCATATTATAGAAACTAAATTTTTCTAAAAATATTTGTATTTTCAGTACACAATCAATTTTAATATTTAATCTATATATTTTATATGCAAAGCTTTTTGTCACAGTCACTCCTGCTAAACTATATAACAGGCTTTTATAATAAAGGTGTCATTTGAAAGAGAGTAAAGTGCAGATGAGCCGAAAATTACCAAAACTAAAATATTATGCAGTCTATTACACTTTTTTTTAAACGAAAAGTTAACATTATGGTAACATCTACATCTCAAAATTTGTACAGTAAAATGATTTTGTCAATAGGTGTGCATTCAACTAAAGCATAGGAAATGAATGCATGGAAGTAATGTGAGGGAAGCAAAAATTAGTTTGCAAAGAAAACCACATAGGATTGCTACGCAATCCTCAGTGATATGAATGGAATGAAAAAAATACCATAATGTAGCCACATAGCCGTAGTATAATCAAAATTGTTATAACTAAACCACACTTGCCCTCAAAAATAAAAAAAAACAATAACTGTTGCCAACCAGCTCTAGTTCTCCTACACAAAAAAGTACTTTTATGCTGGTTTTAATTGTGTCAACAAAATTATTCAGGATGATCACTCATTTTGGGTAAATGGTTCTACAAACATACCTAGAAATATACCTTCAAATAAGACATTTATTTTGACACTTTATGTTCTATGGAACTTTGCATGTTTTAATTCAATAAAATAAAATATATAAATTTCATACCATTTTTTTTCCTTAAATCAAACTCATATATTTTTTTTATTAGGTTTAATCAAAAATAATTAAAGCTGACAATTTGTACCTTAACTTCAGATTGTTATATTAACATTATTATCAATAAATGTTACCAATAAATATCAATATATAAAAAGGCAATTATAAAGAAATTGTGATTTTTAAACACAGTTTATTTAGAGAAATTCCCATTTATTTGCATTAAGTTATTTTTATATAAAAACATGTATATGTAAAATAAAATATCATTCCCTTAGACTGATATAAATTTAAAAATAATTTAACAAAATAAAGTCAGATACCTTTGCATTCAATGGGCATACTTTCAAGCCAGAACGAAAAAGGGTTTCTTCACTTTTCCAATCTGCACTCCTCTGTAACAACATACAGAAAAAGCCAACTTTAATAACAAAGATAATTTCAGACCCATTTTATTGTCAGACTTTATTTAAAGTTTTACATAGTTATTTTGTCATATAGTTTTAAAACTTAGATTTTTTGAAAAAACTAAACGAAAGATTTTTTGTAATGCTTTTAATCATTAAATTAATGATTAAAAAATAAAACAGGATTTTCAGAACTATGAAAAATTAGAAATTTTTTAACCTTTTAAGGGAGGAGCAAAATATTGAAAGGATAGTTTAATTTATATTTCCAACACATTTTTTTAAGAAAAATAAATTTTTAATTATATTAGTAGAGAAGGTTTTTTTAAAGTTCTTTCAATGCTTTAAATTTAAAAAAAAATTAAATTAGAGATTTTTTTTTATGAACTTTTACCTTATGTATATTATTGGGAAAACTAAAGATACATTAACAAATATATGTGTTCATGTAAACATTAACTAAAATGTTTTGTTACAGTGAAGCCTTATATTAAACCAAATATAAGTTAGAAGAAACTTTAAATGTTTATTCTGGTTAAGTCTAAAAAAATCTATGCATTAGTAAACATAAAAATACAAAAACTATAAAAGAAGTATTCTTTATAAATGAAAGAAAACTACCATCATGTATAACTATCATGTTATAAAAAGTTGTAGGATCTTTAGTTTGTAACTCTTGTAAAATCTGATTACAATTTTAATTTGTCACAAGTGGTACAACTGAAATAACACAGGATGTTTTTAAAGACTAAAAATATAGGCCATAAAAAATAAATGATTTACAACAATAAAGGTTTACAACTTTATCACCTTGTATAGTGTAAACTATATAACAAAATTACAAAGGGATTTTTAAGAAATCTTGTATTTTACATTTAAATTTTTAAACAGTAAATTACACTAACTTGAATACACCGTATTCCAAATACTGCCAGTAATAAAAATACAAGACACTGTATACTCTGAAAGAAAAATAAATGTATGTCATACACATTTAATTTAAACTTATTACATATGAGTCAGCCACAATGAGTGAACTTATATATATATATACAGGGCTCGATTTCAGCCGGAACGCACCGGAATGGTGTTCTGATACCTCTCTTTTTGAAAAAAAAATTCAATTCTAGACTTGGATTTGATTACTGATGCATTGCACTCTCACACCCCATGGAAGGTTAAGTTTCGGTACCTCTATTTCTAGAAATCGAGCACTGTATGTATATACATATATATAAAATACTGACTAATTATAAACATGATATATATATATATTTTTCATTGATATTTATTCCGCTCTTCATGGAACTGCTTCACATTTGTGCTATTCGTTAAATGATATGTCTCAAGGTTAAAGATAAGAAAATACATTGGAAAAAAGGGGGTGTCTGTCCCCGCTTAAACCTCACATCATGCCTTGACTTTGAACAGTCAAGTTTTTTCACTAATATCTTGTAAGTTTATAATTTGTCGACATATTTTAGTTAATTAATCTGTCAAATCTGATGGCCAAAATTTTGAATATAGTTTATATATATTTAGTTTATATAAGGAAGTATTTAGAGCTCTAGGGGTTGGATTTGCAATTTGTTGTTAACATTAGTAATACAGAAAGAACTCAATTTGTCTTTTAAATGCAGTTCTACCCACTGATGAAGTACCATTTTGATTATGTCTTTCATATTTTCATGAATTATTTATTATTATAATTATTACTTTGGGGATTCTAATTTTTGTTTTATTATTCTTTATTCATTACATATGCTACATTTCAATTTATAAATTAATAATTTCCTCGTATGGATATATATATATATATATATATATATATATATATATATATATATATATATATATATATATATATATATATATATATATATATATATATATATATATATATATAACAGAACTAATTTGAGAAAAAAAAAATTATGTTATATATCATCCAGTGGGTTTGACTGGAACACACAGTAGTGTTTAAATCAATAATATTCAAAAACAACTTGCTCCAAGGACTAGGGAATAGTTTAACCTCTTAATTAGCAATTAACTTAGGATAACATGCATTTGCCATAGACACCAACATGAAATATCTCGGATTAGTCAGTTAAGCAGTTAATGCAAAAAAACTAAAAAATAAAATGTTAATATTAAAAATATAAGAAATACATATAAGAATAATCTGAAAATAAGTAAAGGATAACTGAAATTAAAGTAGGAATCAGCTTATCGGTTACTCTGAAAGAACAGTAGCTATTACAATATTAACAAATAACAGTTTTAATTGTTAGGTATTTTTTCACAGAGTGGAGAGGGGGTAAAAATATAAATGTCTGATCTAAATCACACAAATTAAACAAAATTTCATGTTAAACCTGTGTGCTTTAAAAAGAGTTTTTGTATTTTAAACTAACATGTTCTTTTATAATTCAATGTGTCATAATGTTAAGCTTATTATTTCATGCTAATAAGAATATGGTTAAAATAATAGCACTGAAAATTTAATACAATGCATAAATTACAAAAAGAACATAAAAATGTAAATGTTTATATTACAGTAAACCTTTATTAAAACTAATTTTTAATTTTTCTAATCAACTACTTTTAAAATAATTTATATAATTGCAGTTAAATTGGCCTTTCTGTTTCTCAACAAAAATTTTAAGCTATTTACTTTTTGTCAAAAATATGTACAAGAAATTTCTAAACAAAAACAAATATTCAATTTAAAGATATGAAACATGTAGTTAAACATGCAAAACGAATAACATTAAAAACAATGCGAATATACTTTTTAAACACCAATAAATACTCAACACATTAGCAACAACCAAACTATACGAAACAGAACCACAGAAAAAATACCATCCTCCCCCTACTTTCACTGAATCACTCCTTTTCAAGAACACATATAAAGAGAGCATGAGAAAAATTTTGAAAACCCATCTGTGAAGTAAATTACAACATATTTTCCTCTCCCCATTCTTTGTAAACAAAACTTTCACTAAAAAATACCCCATTCTGTGAAGCAAGAATCCAAGAACATGAAATAATCAAAAATAACTAATTACCTGGTCATTATAATGAATGGAAAAAACAGTGATATCATTAAACAGATTTATCATACTTGTTTATCATAATAAACCAGTTTATGTGATCAAAAATGTTCCTTGATCCAACGATACAAAAAAATCTTCTCCAATAATGAGTAACAGATAAGAGGATCACATAATACAGAGGTTATTCAATATTATGATATCTCTGGATTGTAGGTATGTAGCAATGCTCAGAACAGCTGATAAAATTAAACAGCCCCAATTATTAATCATTTAAATAACTTATTTTTTCAAAATATATTAATTTTATTCGATTTTGAAAAATTACTTTTATGTACAGTTTGAAATTTTTTTATTTGCCAAAAAAAATATTTTTAATTACCCCCAATTAAAATATCGATATTTTTGAAATCTTATTCAAATATCACTCTGCACTAAATTAAAGTAAAACAATAAATAATAACATTTCGCAAAAGTGAAAATATTTTAAAGAATTAAAATAGAGATTATATAAAACAGTTAAGTCTCATAATAAATTCTTAAACTATACATAAAGAAACAACAAAAATACATGGTTATATTTTAAGTAAAAAGTGTGTTAGGCACATTTTTATGAAATTAAACGATATATCAAATGTACTGATTTTTAGTAATTTAACTGGACTGTATAAATAAACGTTCTAAGATGGTTTTTATATAATTATTTTTTATTTGAAAATATATAAACCATAAAGTTAATTATGTGGAAATTTAATTTCAATATTACTAAAACATATCCAAAAGTTTTATTTTACTCTTCTAATACATCTTAACTTTTGACTTTTGTTGAAGATAATAAATGTTTTAAAATAAAAAATTATCACAAAAATTAAATGTAAAATTAAACGTTCACCCCTTGACCGGAAATGACAAGTGGCTTTCATCCTGCTTGAAACTGGCCCAAACGGACAATGATGAGTAGCACTTGTCACAGTATTTTTATGGCAGTTGACTATTTGTACCATTTTAAAACATTTACTTTCGATGTATTTGACTCGTATCACTTCAGCTGACACTTCCCAAATTCAGTAAATAAATTGTCCTTTTTAAAAATGCATATGTCACATTAATTTTCAGGTCAAGGGGTTAATATATTGGTAATTTTTATTAGCAGTATTATCATAGCTTGTTTAACCTGCTTAGCCTAGTGAACAAAATAAATTTTAACTGTAATTTTTGTTGATATATTGAAGTTTACAAATAACTTTTTGCACAACCAAAATATATATCAGATTTTTTAATTTCCTTGATCCCATTTCAAAATCTGTAGAAAAATTCTATTTAACTAGCTAAAGGGCTACTGCTTTAATGCCTGCTCAAAACTGTCCTATAAGAAAAGTGTGAGAATGACTGCCAGAAACCACAATAGAAAAGGGCCTTAACCCTCTGACCGGTAAGCAAAATTTTGATTCTGTTGGTTTGTTTTCACTGCAGGAGAGTTTAATTTAAATTTTAACTAATTCCTTTTTTTACAAAAATATTTTTTTAATTATATCAGTAGAGAAGGTTCTCAAAAGTTCTCCAAATGCTTTAAATTTGAAAATTATTTTTTAAAAAGTGATTTTTTATTAACTTTTATATTATGTGTACTACTGGAAAAACTGGAGATACTCGAACGAATATACACGTTTGTATCCGTCAGGTGGTTAAACCTCAAGAGAAAAAAAGCTTATATTCTGATATGTGATCATATCTTGCGATAAGAAAAATATTGATTCAAAGCATTTATTAATGCAGTTATATTTTATGTAATTTTATAGTAAACGTTTTTAGAACTCCTGTTTCATCAGCATTTCAATTTCAAATAGTGAGCATTAATGAAATCATATTTTGTGACAATATCATCGAAAATATAATATACTATGTAAATAAAGATAAGTAAACATATGATATTTTTAGTACATTATGCATTGTGCTACTTACAACAAAATATTTAATTATAATAAAATAATGCCTACCATATGAAAATTATGACTTAAAACAGTCAATTGTTTCAGACCAATCACAATAAGCATACAAAACCCCATGCTTGGAAGATAAAGTACTCTTTCTGCAACAACAAATCCTACTCGAAAAAATAAATTAGAAGCAGGCAGAAAAGGCACTAGAATGAACGCCAGTGACAAACACAATAACCTAGGATATAACAAACAAAAAATATGAACATTTTTTATTTCACTATATATTTTATAATATTAACATTTTTAAACACTAAGTTGTTTTAAGCTTTTTATTCAAATATAGTTGTTCTACTGCGGTATGTAGAGTTAACCCTTTACTAGCTTTCTCTACACAGTGAGTTTAGTGCTGTGCTCACTAGGCTATCATAGTTTGAGAAAGAAGTTCCTTATTTGTATATTTATTTACTCTATAATGAAAATATTTATTTTATAACAAGTACATCTTAAGTAGTTTATGACAGTTAGGGAAATGTTCTAAAAAACGGAGAGTTGAAAGTTATAAATCACCAAAATACTCCTAGACAACAAAATAACAATCTGTTTTGGCTTTAGTTAGCAAATAGGTTTACAAAAGAACATTTTAAAAACTCAAGAAAATACTGTTCTCATTCATTAAAAAGGGAACAAAGAACAGGTTATTTTGGTGACAAATAAGTGACACTCGATTAGGGGAGAAGTCGAAAGAGCAAGCACGTTTTTTACACATTCAAAATTGGTCTTACTGCATTTGTCAATTATTGAATATAGTAACTCATATTATTATACATTTTTTAGAAAAAAATTCTATAAATAATATATTAATTTAAAAGCTTTAACAACTCTAGCATATCTAAACTATTTTGAGAGAACCAAGCAAAACTTTATTTCTGAAAGCTAAATGCAAATAATGTAAAAAAATATATATTTATGTATTGTGGATTTTTGATAACTCTAGATTTATTGAACATTATAACATTGCAAGATATACTTGTCACTATAATTAACCACCAATTTTTAGAATAATTGTTGAGAAAATAGAGGAAGTTCATTTTCTTTATATTATTCCTCAACGCATAATTACAGCACAAAGCCAAACCATTAACACAATATATATATTTTTAAATATTTCTTTAAAGATTTTGTAAAAATGTAGCAATTAAATTGAAATAAAAATAATTATTAAATTTATGTGTAATTTACCTTCGAATTTTTTTATCTGGATGCAAAATGATGCTATATAGAAGATGTCCGAAAAAGATCCAAAATATAAAAACAGCTAGCAAACGACTGTCATTGAAAGTTTTTATAAGAGGTATGCAACCCATGGACCAATCAAAGCACAGCCAATATGGATGAAACAAAAGCCATATATTCATTGAATATATATAGTGGTAGTTTATCATCTGAAAAAAAAATGACATTTTAATAAGCATTGCAATAAAGATTAATATTTTTACTGTATATAAACTTTAAATTATTTAACTTACCCTCACAAATATGCTTTCTTCGAAAGATGCTGGATTATCAACTTGCTGGAAGACCGGAGTTGAAGCACCCATAATATACCATCTTAGAGCTAATAAAAAACAGGCTCCAAGAAAGAGAACAAATTGTTTCATAAAAAATAGAGTGAATATTTTCTGAAATATAAAAAAACCATTTGTAATTATTAAAGAGATATATAAAAACAATACACAATCAATTAATACATACACATTAATTTTTGTTATATATAATAGTATTATTGAGAATACACATTTAACGTGAATTTATATAAATACAAAAATTTTGTACTAGAAGAACATAATATTAAGTCACAAGTTTAATGAAATTACAACTCAATAGTGATGACAATAATTGTTTTTATTATACAAACTTGTAAGCCAATGATTAAACAGATTCTTTAATAACTTAAGGTATATTTTCAATCCAAAATTAAAAAAACTCGTGCATAAGCCCATTTAGATTTTGTATGATAAAAATTCCGATACAAATGCAATCATAGGAAAAATTTATCATGAAACAGTATGTTTTCTCTAATGGTTAGTTTGCATTTTTATATTTAATGACAAATACGTTTGATTTTTATTGAAAAAAATTTATCACCCTAAAAAAAACTTGTTCAGCTTCTCAACTTATATTTTGGAATTATAATCAAAATACTAAAATAATTTAAATAAATCTTGTTGTTCATTTAATAACAACTTTATTTCTCAAAATAGTTTTACTGACAAATTACAATTGAAAACAATGTAACCAAAACTATTTTTTGCAAAATTGTTCTTTGCCTCTAATAAAATAAATTCTTCATACCCAGAGGTTTCTAGTTTTTTCTAGTAATGCACCACATTTTTAAATTCTTAAAATACTCCACATATTCTACAATATTTTTTAAATCTAATGCTGAAGTAAAAAACTATCTACTTATAATTAAATGCATTTTTCAACATTTATAATAAAGCATACATAGGACAAAATATGAAAATCTCCAAGCAGTGAAAACAACTTTACAATAGCAAAAAACTTTTGAGTGTCAGTGGGTTAAACCATAGAGGTAAGAGTAACAAGAAGGAAAGTGTCTTATCTTCCGGCATTGTCACGATTGAAGTAACTGTAAGGACATGGTGGCCATGTTGGATACACAAAAAACGGGAAGAACTTGTGTAGTGTACGTAAAACTTTTGTTGTTTCATTCATCTCCTTCAAACTGATGCAATACACTTATAAATATATACTATCAATTTGATAACTAGGTCTATTTTAATCCTGAATTTTTTTTTATTTCAGCATAACAACAATTTTGATTTATTTTAAACTTTAGATTTTTAAAAAAAAATTAAAAAATAAAAACTATGAGTTCAAACTAGAAACTTTAAAAATAATATAATTTTTTTTGTTATCTAAGAAATTGGGTGTCTATAAAAAAATAAAATTTGTAAAACCAAAAGTTAAGTTTTTTTAGATGAACTATTGATAGAATATACAGCAAAGGCGAACAAGATCTATACAATTGAATTCAATTAAGACATTGGAGGCTTTTTGCATCATGACAAATTTATATTTTTCATATTCATTTTTAATATATATGACCGAAAAAACATTTTGCATTCTTCACAAACAAGAACAATTACAAATTGACACAAAAATTGATGAATATACGAGCTTTTCTTCACATTTAGATTTTACAAATGATAATGTTTTCAGAATTGTCTGGGACACTTAACTTCTTTATTACAAAACTCTTAATGAAATTAATTATAACCTTTGTGCATTCGCTTTAAAAATTGTGAATTAAAACATTATCTGTAGCGCATTCATCTACTGAAAAATTGTAATTCATCTTGGATGAGTCTTTTTAACGTGTTGTCAAGTTAAACTGAAACCATAGAAAAATGTAGTAGAAATTATAGAAAGTCAGAGATGTAAACCTTGTGAAAATTTTGTTTTAATGCTTACATAAATTTGTTTTAAACATGTTAACTCGCATAAATAGTTGGCACAATAAAATAGATTTTGAGCTTAAGACTTTTATTGAATTCAATATTTTCATAAACTTTCTTTTAAGTGGCATACATTATGGAGTAATGTTTATTACATTTCAAAGTAAAATATGATGATTGCGAACTCAAATTAGATTTTTTATATAGAACACATAATTTTGTACTAATTTATAAAATGTACAGGAATTTGCTAACTAGTAGAGTCGTTTTGGTCATTTATTAAAAAATAAAACTTGCTGAATCTAAATTTAGACCGAAGCGCAAACTTCAGTTGTGAAAATAAGTCACAAAAGCTGATAACTCAACAATTGAATCCCATATCCCAACCAAATTTATAAATTATAACAAGTTTAAAAATTTAAATTTTGTAACTTAAGGAAATCAGTTTACAACGTAATATTCTGTATTGCTTTGACCCACAATTACAACAAACAAATTATTATAAGAATATAAAAGCAGAATTCCCTATAAACAGTTAATATTGGGATCTTATTATAAAAACTATTTGGGCAATTGAAAGCAACACAAGACCTCATGCTCCAAAATAACTAAAAATATCGCCAAAATGAAATAAAACTCAGTGTTAAACTAATAGAAATAGTATTTCTTGGTATAGCAAGATGGCGCTGCGGTTGCAGTGATAGCTTCAAAACATTCATCCAATGCTCTCTGCTGTTACTCTTACCTCCATGGGTTAAACATCTTACATTTAACAAAACTACCCTAATTGTAATTTTTTCAGTTTGACAAAGTCTAATAGTAGCATGTTAATTTACAAAGTAGCTGACTCTATAAAAGCCATTTTTTCCCAACAGACTGGGAAATTAGAAGGACCCATACCAATGACTTTTCTTTTGCCAAAATAATATATATATATATATAATGTTTTTTTATCAATTTGGCAAAAAAAAGTCATTGGTATGGGGTCCTTCTAATTTTCCAGTTTGTTAGTTTAAATAAGTTTTTCAAGTTTTAATAAGTTTAAAAAATAAGTTTCTTACAACACATTAAATTAAAAAAAAATTAAAGTAATTATACCTTATTAAGTTAAACATATCAAAATCAATCTTTATATTGCATAAAGAAAAGAGAAAACACATAATATTAAAAAATTCATAATAAACCATAGGGTAAAGTTCATAAATGCCAGACAAACCTTATTTTCAGATGAAAAAGATGTAGAATGTCCATTCAGTTTCTGAAACACCTTGCGATACACATCTTGTAAATCAAATTTGCAAATAATGATAACATCGTATACACAGCAAACGCCCTAAAAATACAAGGAAATCCAATTTGAAGAAACACAATTAAAAAACTTCATATCAAAATATAACAGATGCCTGTATGAATTTAAATTCAATACAAATTTTAATATAAAATTGCTTAAAACATTTTAATTATCCAACATTGCATACTTTTATGTACAAACAAAAATTTAGTATAATTACAAAATATTTTAGTATGATTAAAAAACTTTAAAACATACTATAACAGTTATTCCTTGTTCTTTACAAAGCATAGCCAATCCTGCAAGAGCAACACTACCACACAACCAGAAAAATGAAACTTTCACACTATCGTTTGAAGATGAGTGGCCTAGAAAAAAAAAAATTTCATGTATGGAGAGGGGAATATTTATCACAAATAATCCATAAATTTTTATTATATTTAGAGTACATAATAATTTTGTTCTATCTAGGTCACTATAGAATTTTTCAATGTAAAAGCTTAAGAAATAAAAAGTATAAGTGTATATTAACTTTTAATGTTGTTAATTGAATATAAAACACATAGAAGGTACATTTATAAACTGTGTAACAATTTTTTTTAACTAAAAATCAATATTTTCTATTTAAAAACTGTTATACCAGAGAAAACATGTTAGGAATTTTATTATATTTATTTTATTAGATACTAATTAATTTTTCAATCTTTTAACAAGTATCCTTTAAATTTGATTAAAACAATTTATTTTATGGAATAGTAATGTTTTTTCCATAAAAAAATAATTATAATGTATATAAGTTAAGAATATATGGTTTAAAGAATTCATGAAACGTTCACTAATAGTTAGTGATATTTTGTGTAAATTTCTATAGGCCTTGAGAAATAATAATTTGCAATGATTAAATTTTCAAATAAAAAAATTATAATTATATTAGAAAATCAATTTCCTTTTATAAGAAAAAAAATAACTTATTAAACTAACCCATTCAAAGTTAGAACCAAATTTAAATGAGAAGAACATTGTTGTTAAGACTTAAAAAAAATCAAATAAGCTATGGTGCCTTACTTTTTCACAGCCGTTACCTTAATTTGGCAAAATCAAAACATACATGACAAAAAAAAAGTATATTCTTCTTTACATTACTTACATTTTGATGCATGGACATATGAAAGAAAAGACAAAAGAAAGAATATTCCACATAATAAATCAGCCCTTCCCACAACTGCCGAAACCTGTAAATAGAAACATAATAATGTAATTTCAAAGAAATTTAAATGCAGTATCTACTGATGAATTATGGCTATGCTAGAATATACAGACCTTTTCATCTGAGACTTTTAATTTGTTTTAGAATTATGCATATATGTAAAGTGTAAAAAAAATGTTAGAACTTTAGAATTCCATACAAAGACACCCACATAATTTTTTTTATGAAATTGCCTAATTTGATTTGCCTTGGATTATACCAGTGGTTATCACTTTATGGTTTGCAAGCCAAGCTCAATAGCGATTTTGAGGAATTGTCATGAAACATATAAAATCACACAAAAAGCACATGATTAACGAAATTGTTTCACACAATAAGTATATACCTCTACTTTCAAAACTAGGAGAACAATATCAGTCATTTTTAATAATTTAGAATATTACTTTATAATAAAATATGCAATAGTAAAAATGAAGAATTGCAATTTATTTATATTAACTTAACTATCAAGAAAACACTACAATGGGATCTTTCTATTAAAATTAACTCCCTCAAAACCCAAAAAACTTTTAAGTTTTTTTTAAAACAGTTAGTCTACAATTCTTTTTGTATAGTCAACTGATCTAGGTGTGATTCCTAGTATGAAAAAGCACTACTTACAGGGCCTTGGAAAGAAAGGACATTTAAATTTTATTTTGATTCCAAAATTCCCTTAGACAAATTTTTACAATTAAAAAAACTTTAAATTATAATTTTTTTTTATTAACAATAGTTAAATTTTGCAGATTTGGTTATAACTTTTTAAATCCCCTTGCAAATACACCACTGGATGAAATAATTGAAATATCTGTATAGAAGCTTTGTAACTTCCTTTTTAATCAACATTAAAGATGGAAATATAGATGGTTAAATTATTAAAAAATTAAAACATGAGTAGCATTCAGGGCTCGCAACACTTTTTACATATGTCCCTAGGGAAAAAGGGACCAAGCATCTTAAAAAAAGGAACCTACAAAATTTAAATCCTCATTGAATTTTAAGTCATTAATGTGAGAACGACAAAATTATAGGAAAAATGCAATAGAGCAAAAAGAGTTTTAAATAAAAACAAAGTCATATTTGTTAAGGAAAACAAAGTTATATTATCCCAGGCTAGCCGCACACTGACAACTATTGGACATCCAACTGAACTATTTAGTTGTATGCAACTGAAATTTTCAAATTGTATCTGCTCATTTAGTAATTATCAGACATGTAACTATTGGACAAAATATCCTTTTGCTCTATACCGCGCAAACAACTTTGTCAAATAATCGACAATTTGGTGATTTTGTATGGATTATGAAAATACCGAGTTTAGGAAATTTTTCATCTTTACTTTGGCGATTTCGAAATCTAAAACGTGGCAGCACCAATGCAATTAAAATAATCGTCGGATATTTGCTGAGTGATTTTTTAGTCACTCAGCTGATTAAAAGTTGCAGTGCAATTACTGTTTGTGCCAAGCAAATAATTTATAATCAGATATTTGATTACATCAGTCACAAATTCGTGATTTTTCCCTTTTCAAATTCAAGAGTTTAATAACTATAGATTAAATAGTGTACAGGTTTTGCAATAAACATCCCTATTCCTAAATCATAGTAACATAAATACCAGCTGACTGTAAAACCGTATTCTTTCATTTCCAGTTTTATAATATCAATTCATTCCAATATAATTCTCTGAAGGCTACATATATTGAGATGGTCCTGCATTGAACATAACTCTTTCTTTAAAATAAATGCGTACATATTTTTTTTCCATGATTGAATGTATTATAACCAGTTTGCTACTTTTAGCAGAAACACTTATCATATAAATCAGTAAGTGAACATATAAAGGGTAGCATGCGGTTTGTTGCAGCAATAAAACTATGTTTAAGAACACACACTGAATCGTTTTGATTCCTTTCACTCGTGTTTTCAGTACCCTTAGTAAAAATTTGAGAAAAAAAAATTAATTTGAATTTTCTTTTGAACTATAGCATTCTACTATTTGAAACATTATTCCAACCAAAATTTTGAAGAAAATTGGAGTATTAATAAAAAAGTTAGTAAATTTGCGAAAATACTTTTTAATATTTTTGTAAATCTCATGTTTTCTTGTAACTTTTTTAATTATGGTCTGAATTCAAATTTAGCAGGAATGCCACTTAGTACAGAAAATGTTTATTTTACAAATAAAATGTAAATCAAGCAGTATATTTCTCATTACAAAATAAGATACTGGAAATATATTTAATTACAATTTGCACTTGAAACTGCTATTTATCATTCTTTCCATTCCTTCATTTACATTGTTTTTGATACAATGCATAAATGAGATCCGAAAGGACAGAAATTGTTTACACATGGGCCACATCTACACCAATGTGATTAATTACATTTGTAAAGACAAAAACAGAAAGCCTGCTCTTAGTTTAATGATATTTCGAAAGTTGCAACATCCTATTAGCAGACTCAACATAAATACAAATATGAATGGGAATTTTTGTAATGGCCATTACAAAATGAAAAAAAAAATAACCTCTGGTTAAATAGGGGAGGAAAAAGGGCCAGAAATGTGTTATCATAGGCATAAAGGGGAAAAAAATATTTTTGCTAAAATAAGGGAAAAAGGGACCATATTCTGAAAAAAATTACTTTTAAGTACTTCAACATAATAACTTTGTAAATATTAAAATATATATATAACTGCATTTTTAAACGGATACAAAAAGGACTTTTAGGGAAAAAAGAGACCTGTTGCGAGGCCTGGTAGCATTCCTTACTATTTGAAACTAAACAATTATCAATATTTTTATGAATTTGGCAGTACATTAAATGGAAATGTCTTATTGACTATGGCATACTATGTAGATATAAAGACCCTACATTAGAGTAATGAAAAACATGCCTAAATTCTCTCTTTTATAATGCCTTTAATAGAAATTATATATGTAGTTGCACAAATTTGATTCACTAATAAAAAAGATATTAACTTTGCAAATCCTTTTAGTTTTTCCCCTACAGTAATAAAAAAAACAATCAAATTAATTGAATACCTATTTATAGGTTTCCTTAACCCTAGAACGGTACCTATAAGTGTAGGTACCCGAGATACGTAGTTCAGTGAAACAACAGCAGCTTTATGTGGTTCGTTTTAGGGTTAAAATAGCGAAAAAATGAACAGGAAAATGTTGAGTAATACTTACGCTTTCTGTATGAATAGGATGCATAGAGAAAAGCAAGGCACTTAAAAAGGCAGCTTTGGGTGCTTCATCTTCTAACGTATTGGTTAGCAAAGAGCACATTACTCTAAGAACTAGGGCACTGACAGTACCATGTAATAATATATTTACAAGGTGGAAACTGTATGGATTTAGACCAGTCACAAAATAGTTTAATCTACAAAATAAAAAATATGCATTAATATAAACTGTATATAAAAAAACTTCTTATAAATAATCAAATAAATAAGTTAAACAGGGACAAACTGGCACTAGCTTTTTTTATATTACACTGGCTTTTTTTAGATTTTTTTAGTGCTGCATTTTTACATTATAAGACATTTTCACATTAAGAATAAAACTTAATGTTTAAATATTTAATTTTAACAATTTGACATTCTATTAAGAAATTTTTTTCTAGAACTTAACAAGCGCAAAACAGTAACCTACACTCAAAAAATCGTACATAACTTTTGAGATCATTTACAGTAGAAAGTCCGAAAATCTAAAATCCAGACATTTTTTAATTTCTTTAAAAAAATGTAATTAAAAACTTTTTATTGGAAAAAATTGCAAAGTTGCTTTTCCCTTTTTCCACAACCCAACAAATCGGACGGAAAAGAGTGGAAGGAGGATGGGGTGAAGTTCACTATGTGTGCATGTGTTAATTTAAACTTCGTGAAGTTACATCTCCCTTTGGCACTCAAAATGGACAAATTCAAAATGTAAAGAAATTTTGTTTATACAATAACATTATCAGTAATTTTATGTAACAAAACGGCTGGTCAAGAGAGTGAAGGGGAATAAAGATATTACCATATGAGAATGCGTTCATTTAAGTCTTGCAAAGTCATCTCGTTCCTTGGCACACAAAATAAACAAACTGAGAAAGTGTTGAATGTTAAGATTTTTCGGACATTTTCAGTAATTTCTGTGACGAACAAGTCACCAAAGGTTTCAATATTGCTAAATATGAAATTCAGATCATTTCAACTCTAAAAATGTGAATTAATCAACATATGAATGCACCATATCAATTTAAAAATTCAAAGCAAAAAAGTGCCATTTGATAGGCATTTTTGTTAAATTATAGGCATTTGGCAAATGCAATAAAATCTGACAAAGGAAAAGGCTTTATATTGCAACTGAGCCGATATCTTTTAACTATATCCTTCATTTTTAATGAATGAAAAAAATTCTCAAAAGAGTGCCATTCTGGAAGTTGCATTCCCCAGATTCAACGAAATTAAAGTTATAATCATCTAAGCTTTTGAGTGATATCATGCCTGTTTGACAAAGACTTTAAATATTTGTACATGTCAAAACTGCTAAATTCGTGTAAAATTCTCCGTGTTTCCAGATTGAGTATTGATTCTTCACAAAATAAATAATTATTACAAACTAGTTTTTGGAATACATTGGAATATCATCTTTTGGAGTATTTGGATTTTTCTTTCTCCGTGATAAATTTCTTCGAAAAATTCTTCATGTCTCTTGGACGCACGACCCCCACATAGACAAACCGAAATTTTAATTCAGATTTGTATCAATCAAAGGGCTGATAAAATTAAAGTAACAAAAAGCAGAATTTTGCGTTTTGTCAAAATTGTGCAATGTCTGTACACAGCCCCGACAGTAAGTAACTTTCACATATATTCCGAGCTTCAAAAATATTTCTTACCTAAATGTTAAAACTGTAAGAGGACGATATGACTTGTGACTTGAATTATGAGTGAGCCTTGTTCCCCAAAAGTCATTTTTAAAAATGTTCGATAAAGGAGTATCTGGCTTTAAATCTAAGTTATTTATAACAGCTTCGGAATCGTCAAAAACAAACTCTCCATTTATACTATTTCCAAAACAAATTATGGAAATAGTAAAAACTATCCAGGCTGCCCAAGGAAGAATACAGGATGGTACAGGTAGCAGATCATCCCAGGATTTATTCTTTGCCAAAGTACAAGATACTTGACATTTCCCATTGTTAATGCAGGTTGAATTCTTGTTGTGATCTGTCTGAGGTACCATAATATGAGTGCTCAAGATGCAAGAAGAAAGTTGTGAGAAACTGAAATAAAAGTAAATAATTAGGCATTTCTGCACGATAGAAAACATGCCGAAATACTTTTAATAACCATGAATGTAAATTTAAAAATATTACAGCAAAAAACGTGAATGTAATTTACAAATAGAGGATTATCAAACTTTAATCCCAGAATAAAACAATAATTTTATATGCTATGTACACAAAAGCAGATATAGAATATATGAATATTCATATTTCAAATTCTTACTCAACATGACTGGATAGATGAGAAACAGTTCAAACCAAGGGTTGAACTGACTAAAAAATTGTTTGGATTAAAAGATTTTAAGAATCATGTCAAGTACATAAAACATAATAAAAACAAAGCTCATATACTTTATAAATACATCAACAAGATAAAGTAAAACATGAAAACTGACAGTACAAATCATTGCCAATATGTAAATAAAATGTCAAACTATAAAGTCTGAGCGGTAGACGTCATTAGATGGATAAATAAAAGTACTTGTCTAAAATTCTGCATTATTTTGTGTATACAATATATCATTTTACTTTTTTTAAACGCATCTTCGCTTTGCAAAATAAATTGTTTATCCTCCTACTTTTAATCTGTACGACATGTCATGCAAAGCTAATACCCCACTTTCTAAATTTACACAACGCTAACAACGTGAGGACATTTGAATCGCGACGGATTTATAGGCACTAATCCCCTTGGACTTCGTTGTTAATAGCTGTTAAACAAAATATTTTCCTTCTTGGTAGTGATAAAATAAAAAAATATATATTCGAAAAAATTTTATGTTGCCAACTTTTAAATAATTTTTACTGTATTTACGGTCTACTCGTCTGCTCTATGCTCTTTTATAATTAAGACACGCGTAATTAGGTTTTGTTTCAGTATTTAGATTATTTACTTTTCGAAGGTTTCTATATATTTGCTTGGTTTAACACAATGATTGTTAACATCAACAAATGTATATAAGTTCGAAATTGTTTCTTATTATCAGGCAAGTACTTTTTTTTTCTATTATGCTGCTACCTTTTATGGCATTTTAAGCAGTATTTGTATGTTTTATGTATGTATACTTTTGTCAGTAAATAATAAATATTGCTTGTCACATCACCCATGTACTGGAATATTCTTAGTCATAAAATAAAAAATTTAAACGATCGGGTTTTGGGTATTGTGAAATTAATTTTACCCAATATTTTAAAATTAGTATTTACAATCGAACAAATTTAAATTCTGGAGTTTTCCTTCATTATTCATGTTTGATTAGTTTCTTCAACAGTTTAAATTGTAATTTAAAATAGAAAACAAACTAATATTGTGGGTTTTTTAAATGTGTGTGAATTTGCAATCATGAAATTTCAGAATACAACATATTTTATAATATTAATCAATTTATGTTATAAAAAGTAAGAAAACTGCTCTAATATGAAACAAATTAGTAAAAAAAATTCCTGACCCTTAAAAAAAAAAAGAAAATCATGTGTGTAATTTCCCATTGAATACATCTCTGCATATTGCTGGAGGTTTTATTTACCAAAACCTCTAATTTTTGTCAAAAATATCAATTTAATTGCTTTCTTAAATTCATATCCTTGTAGAAAATCAGTAGATTGCATTTCTTGTACTATTACTATTGACTGCAATAGCCAGATTCAAGAAAACATGTTATGGAAATACACTACTTGTCATGTAAATAATATAGTATTCCACATTTTTTTTTAAATCTTTATCCATGAAATTTAAATACCATATTTTATACTTAAATAAAAAAAAAACATATAGGGTGTAGAGTTAAATCCCATATGTTGCTCTCATTGTCCGACTAGTTGAAAATAACTTGGAACTGAATACATTGTAAATAGTTGGTCATTTATTATATAAAAAATTTTAAAATGTCAACTAAAAATTTTTATAAATAAGAGAGATTTATATACATTTGAGATGTATCAAAATATATGCAGACCGTTTTCTAAATAGTTTAGCTAAACACTGTTAGATACCTGGAAAATTATATCTAGGGGGGTATTTTTTATTGCTTTTGAGTGTAATAAATACTTACCTAAACTTACAATAAGGAAGTGAACTGTGATATCCTGTTTGGGATAGCCTCATAATTGAGATAGTAGATTGCCAAACTTGATTTGATAATAGATAAGTCCAAATTAAGACTCACCTTGTAAACTAGTGCCAACTCAGCTATATTGTCCTCGTCATTCGACTAATTCAAAATTATTAGATTATGCAATGTTTTTGAATCTATCTTTGAGGATATATCACAATCCATCACCAATGGCTGCCTTATTTTACAACTTATTGATAATTGCATGATATTTTTTGTTATCTTTAACATTTGTTAACCCTCCGAGCAATTAGAGAAAGGGCAAAATTATAAAGCTATTTTCACTATAAACTAGTTTATTTTATATTTCCAATGCATCTATGTTATGTGTATTTTTATTTTAATAGATATAGCTTCTAGGAAACATTCCAATGCTTTAGTTTGAAATATACTTCAACATCGAATATTTTTGTGAATTTAAATTTTATGTATATTGCTAGAAAAACTGGAAATCCTTGGATGACTTAAGTTGTTTAGCCACATCAGAGGGTTATAAATGGTAATTAGGATCATTTTTATTTGCTAATGGAAATTTCGAAATAAAAATTAGGATAATAAAATACTTTAAATATCATTTGAGGCTGCAATGATGATGACAATGCTCAGATCTTCTTCTAAAAAAGTTTCTGTGTCCAGGCTCCGACATTTAACCCGGGATTGAATCATCTTATCAACTATCCTAAATTAAGTGTGCATCTATTGGAATTCAAAAAAAGAAAGTTTATACAGTAGCATTTTGTAAGCTTATATTATAATTAATTTTGGTTAGTAAATATTTATCTAATGGATTATTTATATATAATACTTTTATATTTTGTTATTGTATGTTATTTTATTTTTTGTCCATGTTAGCATTATAATGAGCTATATTTGATAATTATTTTAACTTTAGATATCATGAAGCTCAATGCTACACCTCGTCATTATATGCCTCTTCCCCAAAACCAAAGTGATGATGATGAATCTGTGCCTGGTAAAGAAGACAAAGTTGAGAAAGTTATTTTTAAAAACTCTTTCGAGGCTTCTGAAGGAACATCAAAGAGTAATAGGATAACAGGAAAAGACGAAATCAACCCAAAAAATCTTCCTATGTCACCAACACGCTTTGTCTTGTTTATTATTTCTCTTATTACATGTATTCTTTTTGTTATAATTTTTGTTTTTTGTGTTCCATGCACATTGCTCCAAAATATGAACGAACTATGTTATTTGACTTATAAATGGAGAAAAGTACTTCCTAATATGAGTAAGTATAGATTTTATAAAATTATTCTAAACTTTAAATTTGGTATAAATAATCGGATTAGCTGGGATGCAAATTTAATTGTAGATTTTAACCAGATATCGAAATATCCATTAACCTAACTTGCCGAGTTTAGATTAAAATATTGGTAAAATTCAGAACATTTTTTTTGGGGGGGGGCTTTTTATACCAATTGTAGCTCTTTTATTATCAATATCCTATTCTTAAATGTCCTAGCTTTTGACATTATATTCTTTGAGTTATTCATCATCCTGCTTTCCCACATGTCCTATTCACCAGATCTGAGTGCTACCAAATATATTTTGGGTCAAAACTAAAATCTCCCATGAAAGTAAATAGATTTGGCATAATTAATGATCTTTAAGAAAATTTGCTGAGTAAATTTAAAGTGATTCCTTTTGCAACAGTTAAAAATGGAAATATCACCGGAACAAGTGTATTTGTTTGAGAGAAGAGTACATTGCAACTGTCGTGGTACATGAAATGACTCATTGTCTTACTGTTTTAACATAGAAAAAAAAATCAGTAATTTTAATTCCCTAAGCGGTTTGTATGTCTATAGCCATCCATGGATCTACAGCTTTCCCAGTAATGCAAAAAAATAATAATATTTATAAATACTCTGTTAAAATATTTTTTTAAAATCCAAAGCATTGGGGTATTATATGAAAGCAATATCTATAAATATATAAAATATGTATATTAGAAGTATAAATTAAACTATATTGCTGTAATCACAACTTTACAATATTTAAAGGGTTAATTTCTCCTGCAAAACATTAATTATGCAATATTAGTATCATTTTTAAGTTATACTTTATATAAAAAGTCATCATATAAAATGTTTCAGCTAATTTTTTAGTTCGACTTATTTGTACAACTTTAGAACTTTATTAGAAATAGTGTCAGTGTCATTGTTTTGTAATTTTATTAAATTCTGAATAAATTTTTCTTTTATAGCTTTTACTGCTCCTGTGGATGTTATTGATCATGAGAGACTAAAAAATCCAGTAATAGTACTTGGATACACAAGCATTGAATCTGGTTTGATTGCTATTCAAAAAACAGATGGGAAAGAGCTTTGGAAGCTCCATTTACATTCTTTACCATTATCAATATCATGCAACTCACTTGATGTAAATTCTGATGGAGTGCCAGAATGTTTAGTCCTTGGTGAAAATGGTCTGCTTACTGCTATTGATGCTAAAGAAGGTGATAGTTTTTTGCCCTTATTTATCTTTTTTTTTATAAAGTAATTTGAGGTTTTTTAATTGGCAATTTTAAAAACAAAAGGAAACATTCAATTGCCTTTGCACATTAAATTATCTAGAAAATGGTTGCTTTAAATAAATTGGTATTAGGTGAAATTCTTATTAATGGGTACTTTTCCACATCTTTCAAAATCAAATAATTTTTTTCAGTTATATATTACATATTTAAAAAAAATTACTTTATTATTTACATCTAAATTTAACACATAATTTTATAGAAATGCTGTTATTTCAAAATTATATACTTATATAATAATTTATAACTTATGTAGTGTGAAATGGAACAATTGGTGTATTCCATTCCTTGGATAATAATGATGCATCTTGCATAAAAGCTCACATAATTCAAACTGGTTTTGCCTATATACACATTTTGAGAGAAATAAAGTAGTTTATTTTTGTTATACACCCTTCATGTTTACACAGAAAATTGAAACCTTCTTGATAGGTTGGTTTTATTTTCCCCAACTATTAACATATTCTGTTCCACACACACAACAGTTGTGTGCTTCACCCTAGCCTGAAGCAGCTTGGGGACAGAATGAGTAAAGCAAAATAAATTGGTAATTAAAAAAATAAAGGTGAATCCAATTTGTAGATAGTTTAATAATTCAAATTAATTTATTAAATGTTTTTCTAAAGCTACTCATTTTCTCCTTTTTTTTCAGTTGTTTGGTTAATTGTGTAAATTCTTATGGAGAAAATCTGTATGTAGATACACTTTAGTCTCCTTAAGGTTTTTTTAATATAAATTAGTAATTATACACATAAGTTAACATAATATTTCTTAATCATTCATAATACAGGATTTCCTGATCTATTTTCTTTTGTAAAGTATAAAACAAAATATTTTTTTAAGAATTGTATATTTTTCAGTTTATATTGATCCTTTACAATATAAATTTTTACTATTTCAGATATTTTTGTATTACATTGTTTACAAACTATTTATCAAAGATAGTATTATTTTGACCACGTCTAAAGTTAGCTAAGAAATCAAAGTTCTTATTGTAAATATTCTATTACTAAATTTTCATGGACTTTCTAGGCATAAATGCAATTTGTAACAGTTTTACATCACATTTGTCCCACTGAACCCTAATAATGAATTAGAAATATATATATATATATATATAAAATACTAGTTTTCTATACTGTATTATCTAATGTAATTATTGTGAATAGATTAATGAAAATGTTGTTTGATGAATTTGCTGCATTCTTTATTAATACATAAATATTATTTCTAGGTGTTAGTTTATGGTATCTGCATAATCATAGCAACTTAAACAATGCTAATTCTATTGATGGCCCAGCAATTGTCCCTGATTGTGATGATGATGACATTATGGATATTGTAATTTCATATAAAGTTATTGGTAATGAAGAAAAATCACATTTAGCTCTTGTATCTGGTGGAACTGGACAAATTATTGGCTCTCTGATTGAACTGTCTCAATGCATCAAGCCATCTCTGAAGAAATTTTCTTGGAAGTCACAGAATGACAAACATTTGGTTCTGCATTGCACCACTGAAAAAAATGGTAAATAAAAATTATTTGAATATTGAGACAAATGCATATCTAAGATTATCTTTATATTTTAATTATTCCATTTAAAAAAAAATAGAGGTACATATAATCAAGATAATTATATGTACCTATATTTGAAGTTATGCTGTATGTGGTGTAATTTATTTAATATTCCAAATTTTAAAATACAAGTATATTCTAAATTTTATGTAATTTTAAAACTTATTACTAATTCTAAATGTAATCATTTGTAGAGATAATTTTTTGGTAATATTGAGAATTGCATCTTACTTATAATTTTTGAATTATTTATATATTTTTTTATTATAATTTAAAACATTAACTGCAAATTTATATCTTGTAGATGAGTTATGGCTTTTATCATCCAAAGATATTTGTAATGCAGCAATAAACGAAACTAGAATATTAGTGTCACAAAATAATTTCAGGTATTCTTTATTAAATTTCTTACCATTTAGGGTTATTGACATGCCTATGTAAGTTTTTTGTTTGCAACTAACATGTAATTTCTTATAGGATTCCCCATTTTACACAAGACATACAGTTTTATGAAATTGCTGGTTCAGATAACCAATTTGTTATTGCTCTTGATGGAATTCAATTTATGCTTTTGAAAAGTTCTCATTTAAACTTACAAACTGTGTGGCACACATATGTGGATGCAAATCATCATATGAGGTATAACATAAATTTTTTAGATAATCTTATTTTGTTTTGAATCTAGTTTAGTGGTAAAATGCGTAACAAAGATACTTTTTACAAATGTTTATTAAAATTATAAAATAATATATTTCTGCATGTTTATGTGAAGTATGTTACTTTTAGTTTAGCAGTATTGTGATAATGTAATAAACAAGCAAAAGTTTAAGTTTTCCTTTAGTAGTAAACACATTTTAAATTAATATCCTTAAATATAAAGTCATCTATTATAAAGATTAGAAGGTTTTATTATCTTTTAAAATGAACTAATATATCCACAGCTACTGTATAATTAATACATAAATCACAAAACTTCATAAGCGTATTTGTATTTAATATTTTACAAACATAACAATTATCTATTTTGTTATGTTTTAGCTAATATATAGCCTGAAAACAGAATGTTTAAAAGTGCAATACTTTTCACAAAACAAATGCTTTTGCTATAGAGTGATTAAATGCGAAAACATAAGAATAATATCAGTATAAACTTTATTTATTTTTTTTTTGCTTAAAAATTCTTTTTAATTGAAATTATTTTGTTTAAATATCTTTTCAAATCATGGAAGATATGAAAAATATCACTTGTAGGTGAAAAAGCGGGGACAAAATAAGCTCATGAGTATAACTTGTGTTTATTTAAGGTGTTTAAAAGTCCTCATAAGAACAAGTATTTTATTATATAGAAGTATGTATAAAATTTTATCTCCTTATTTCAGTTTGTTTGGCTATAAAACCCCCAAAATATTTCTCATAAGTACAAAATTTTCCAAAGGTTTTTTGACATTCCCTTTGACAATATAACTTGATATAAACTGAAAATAAGTTAAAAGTTTCTAAAATTTTACTAATCATAAATTGTTCTGGCAGTTGACAGCTGCTTTTTTCGAGTAATTAACTTTTTAAAACACTCCATATATTCAGCTTTGGCAAATAATTTGCCATAGTTTCTTGTAACTTAAAAAGCTATTTTAAAAGATAAAAAACTTTATCCTCAAAATTTTTTTATATAAAATATGAGTTTATCCCAACAATTAGATAATATAATACTCCACATCTTCCTCTTAGTAAATACAATATTTTTAACTTCCTTGCCTTATTTTGTATTTACAATTGAAAGCATTTAAAAGCACATGGCAATTCAACTGCAGAGAATAGCTTTCCTGTTGAGTAGTATGAAAGATGCAACTATAACGTATTCTTTCTTTCTTCATCACTCAATAGAAGAACAAAGTGTAAAATAAGTTATTTAAAATAAGATTTAGGTGAAATAGAAATATAAAAGAATATTAAGAAAACATTAAAGAAAACTTGACAAAGTGGCATAAAATCAACAATTTTTAAATGTGTTGCCTGTCCAAATAATAATTGTTAAAATAATAATTTTTGTGTAAAATATTATAATTTAAATATATATAATTTAAAATATTATAATTTAAATATATATAATTTAAATATATATAATTTAAAATATTATAATTTAAATATATATAATTTAAATATATATAATTTAAAATATTATAATTTAAATATTTTTATTAAGCATAAGTCCTTAAAACTAACAAATGTCCTTATATTGGTTATGGTGTGGAAGTTTGGAGAGTAGGTGCCAGCTCAAGTGTTGTTTTTGGGCATGGTTCAAAATTACCATGCAATGTTTCTGGGTCTATCTTTTGGAATTGGTCTTGTACTATCATGAGTATTCCACTTGTGTAGGTCTAGTACAAGGTTTATTTTAACCAAACAACCTTAAAACTAAAAAGGTACATTAAATGCACTTTTAAATAAATTTACTTCTATCATAAACATCCTGCATTAGAAATCATACCACACCCTATATTGAATAACAAAACATATTTGGCCAGTTAAAAGTTTATTACAAAAAACTGTGTAAATAACACTTTTTATGTAAACAATTATAACTGAAACAATTATAATTTTTTCAATTTAATGATATGTAGATAATATTAAAGTTGTATGCGTATAACAGCTTTATTGTAACTGGTATTTTTTTATGCAAACAAAGTAAATTAACGAAAATGTATTTTAGAATTATTGCAGATGGACAATTTGTTAACGGCAGTGGTCAATTAGTGATTACTAATTCTGGTGGTAAACATTCTAAGGTAAATATATGGAACATATAATTTATATAAATGTATACATAAATATATATTTTAATGTATAGGGTGGTCACAGATTGTTGGGCAATGGTCATTGTTTGGCTATTTAACCTGGCGCAGCTTGGCCATATTTGGCCCTTGTGCCATTAAACCTCATATAACCAACCACATAATAAACCATTCTTTTTGTTATAATTTAACTACTTTGTTTGTTGCTATTATTAACTGACTTGTATAAAATATAATATAAGTAATTGGGCAAAATAATATTTTATTATGCCTATGCAGCTAAATGTGTTACAACCAAACAATGCCAATCACCCAACAATTTGTGACCACATCGCATAATTTTTATTTTACTCGTATACTAAACTGCAAACTTTTTGAAGCACTTATGTGATTATCTGTATTTAATCTTTAGGTGTAATTCCTAATTAACATAACAATAAGAATGTTTTTTTTTTTAAATAAAAATATACATTTTATCATTTCAGCTTACATGAAAAATTGTTTTTTATTATGCATGCAACCTAAAAGATTTGTAAGCTGTTACCCCTCACTTCATACATTTGGAAAAGTGTGTATTGATTTGACAAGTTAATGCTTTACATTCTATTTCAATTAATTTATTTTTCATCCCTTGCAAACTTTTCCTTCAAAAACACTTTAGGACAAAAAATTATATATTCTCACAATTTATTTATGTGGATATCAGTTTGGAAGATTTTATGAGTACTGGTTCGAATACTTAAATTTAATTGTATATTGGGCATAAGATAAGTTACTCTTTGGAATTATTAATGGATATTTTTTTTAAGTGAAAAAAGTTTTAAATAAAAACAGTTATTTCTTAAAATGTTATCTTTTGGATACGATTCACATTTTTACATCTGATATTAAAGATAAAAAGCAAGCAATTTGTGTAAGGAAATTACTTTTATATGAGTTATATCTTGTCTGAAATTCACATTTCAAATACTAATAAAGACATAGTATAATTATGAGACTTATTTCTCACTCCCCCCCCCCCCTCTGCATTTGTCTATGTTATAATTATCAATTTGAAAAAGAGCATATTTGAATGCCATAAATAGATGATTAATAAATTTTTAAATATTATAGATTCTTGGCCTTAGTTTAGCTGATGGAAGAGAAGTTTGGTCAATATTGCATGATAATGGAACAGTGGCATTAGCTACAAAATTTGAAAACTTTTTTGATGATACAGATGGTCTTCTAATAAAATTGCTATCTGCTGAACATCCACATCGTGTACAGTCAATTGAACAGGTATGCTATAAAAAGTGAAAAAAATAATTTATTGCTTTCATTAGCTTATTATAAAGAATAAATACTTTCCATATTATATAAGTTTTATATTTGATGTTAAATTGAATTTTTTCTTATTATAGAATATCAGTAAAAATTCTTCTGAACAAAATCGTAATCATGATTTACAAATGCAAAGGGTGAAAAATCTGAGGCTTCTACAAGAAAGTTATGTTTTTGTTAAATGTGGTAAAGTTCCTGTTATAAAGACTATACATGAAGAAAATATATGGATAGATTGTAAAGGTAAATATAGACATATTTCAGTTATAAATGAACACACTAAAAATAGTTTATTTTTCTTTTATTATGAAAAATATACTTGAATTCAATGTCAACGATTTTTTATATAAAGTATTGTACTGTTTATCATGATAACTGTTCTAGATAATCTAATTTAGTTTCTTATTGTTAAGTGTAAAATAGAAAATTAGAATTTCCATAATTCATTTTTGGTTCATTGTCTTAAATATGGATAATATTTGTATTTACAGTATGAGGTTTGGTTTAAAATGTTATTCTCAGCTTTTTTTAAAGGAATTTGTTTTATTTTGTGACTATATTTATTCATAGATTTATTGATTTTTTTTAGTTGAGGGAGCTTGTAAATATAATGTGTACACTACAAATTCTACAGGTAATTTTTTATATTGTTTTTGCAACCAATTGTATATTTGGTAATTTTTATCATTATGTGAGCACTTTGAATGCCAAGTGGTATAAGTTACAAAAATCTGAAAATCTACCAACAAAATTTTCTAACACTAGACAGTTCTATCATTTAGCCAAATGTGTTGAATGCATTCCACTTAACCTTATAGTCAAGGTGAGTAAACTTTAGACGCTTTTATCTCGAAACTCTGTGTTTGGACTTATACCATTTAGTATCCAAGCTGCCTATGTGTTTTGTAATGCATATCAGATACAGAGATTTAAAAAAATTAAAAAGTACAAACTTTTAAATCCAAGTACGATAACTTAAATTTATATCTTCTTTATTTCTGTAGTTTGATTTTGGTTACTTTACAAAAAAAAAGGAACATTATTGAACATTTTAATGATATTATTGATTAATTACTGAATAAAATTTATTATTATTGTTAAATATTATTTTTTTTTATTACAATTTTGAATTTTAGAAAACAAATAGCTGCATGACACGTGTTGCTAGGAATCCGTTAGATACATAAATTCTCTTCCATAAACATAAGAATTTTATGTATGCCTGACCTCAATATGTTGTGTTTGCAATTTTAAATGTATGTTTTGGACTTGGGTGTTATACTCTATATCTTCAAGTTGTGGATCAAAACTACTAAACTATAATGCAGTGCAGTTAGGCCTTGAACTATATTTAATATACACATATGCTGTAATAAATTCAATTTTTTAATGGAATATTCATTAAAATATACAAATAGAAATTTACAACTTTAGTTTCATTAGTAGTTCATTTTGTATTATATAAGTCAAAACTTTAATTTCTCTATAAAAAATTTATAGAGAATGCTAAATAATAAAATTTGTTACTAAACACTTCTCTCAATTATTGTTTTTATTTTCAGTGATAGTTAAAGCAGAGGAACTTGGAAAATCTTTTGACATGTTCACAGTTACATCAACTGAACTTCTTTCAAGTAATTCTAAGGAAATGATTATTAAACGTTTCAATTTAAATAATGTTTCAACACATCCTACATGTGATGGTTGAAAGCTTGATATCAAGTCAAATGCTTTATAAAGTTATATTTTATTTTAGAAATTTATTTGTATTAATTTTCTAACCTACTTTATATTGAAAAATATGTATGTTAGGAACTATGTTTGAAATTGCACATAAAAAAGCATTATAAATGTGCATTTATAACTGGTTCAAGTTAATGTTTGAAAGTTAGTAGGTTAAAATTAATATATTGAGGTTTCATGAACATAATTATAATGCATTTACAATTTTTTTTTCAGTACAATATAACATGGATTTAAACAATATCACATTTCATACTTGTTTTAAATTTTTATAAAAATGTTAATTTTTTTCATTAATTGTAAAGGAGTGATGTTTAAAGCATAAGCATAATTAAAATCTGTTTAGCTATATATGAAATATCGATAGCCATTTTGCATGTGCTTGTATGTTAGGATAGTAATTTATTCAAGGACTATCTTATGTGTAATGGCTACTCATATTATATGTTATTTGTGTATTAAATGTCACACATATATATTACTAATTTAATAAAATTTTACTCATATCTTGTCGGTGTTTCAGAGCACAATGTTTTTTTAATAGCACATATTGCTCTCAATTTACTTTTAATTTATTAAAAATGCACTTCATTTGTTTAATAGTTGAACATTCAAGTCATAACATAAATGTTCAGCCAGTCAAACTTTATTTGGGTTATACCCAAAATAAAGCAATAATTGTTTAGTAAAAATTGTAGTTGTAGGTTATATATTGAAGCTTTTTTTTTTAAAAAAACCTGCAGATATTTTTCTTTCATGGGTGCAGTAGATTTTTCTTTTCTAAAAAAGTATAATAACTTCTTATACATTAATTTCTTATTAATTTTAAACAAATTGTACTTTTTCGATGCTTTGTAACAAACTGATTAGTAAAATCTATTACTAAGGCTGCCCCATTTGTTTTTCATATTATATTCACTCAATTTTATCACTCAATTTTTTTTATTTAATATTCATGTTATTTATTATACCTCAAAATGTATACTCATTATTTATTGTCATTCTTTTGGCTTGTATATATATATTGTGCACACACCATATACCTCAGAATATTTTGTTCGATTTGTGTTTATTATTCTCTGTTTACATTTCTGAATTTATTCTGTTTTAATCTGTTTTTTGTTATTTAATATCTCAAAGAAATAAGATTCATATTATATCACATTATATAAATATATAAATGTTATGTAAATAATATTGAAGACTGTAAATGAATGTTATTCTATTAATTATTCTAAGGATTTCGTATTAATGTATTAGATGTTTACAAAACATACAATAATAAAATAAAAATGATTTATAAAAGACACTTAAACCGTTTTATATAATGTCATACCTTTTTTTCTTTTGAAAAAACACTAAATGTGTTTACTTAAAGTGTTTCTATGTTAAAATATTAGCGGTTCATTGATTTTATTTTTTGCTTAATTAATGCTTTAAGTAAAATTATAACGCAACTAATCCATTTAGTTTCTAAGTCAATTGTAAAGTAGGGTTTTACATTTGAAACACAGAATTTAACCTCATTTTAAATTTTGTTTATGCTTTTAATTGTGTATTGTTTTACATGTTATTTATACATAGTTTATTTTTCAAGAAATTCTTGAGAATTGTGATACTTGTTGTGATACACTGTATTTTTAATTTTGAATGTTTATCGTTTTCTTTAAAAGATATTTACTTATAGAATTACATTAAGTCTTTCGTGACATTGTTATATCTTTGTTTTAATGAAAATAAATGTGCTTTTAAAATTGTCATTTTGAAGTTTGGAATTATTTATACAATAAATGTATTTACTACACAATTAATACGGTTTAATAGAAAATTACTACCTAACCATACATAAAAAAAAATCGAAAATAATCCTATCATTAAAAATAAATATCTAAGAGCTATTGTTTGGTAAAATGCTCTGAATTGATTGGAAATAAATTACTTACATCATTTGTTTAAATACTCTAAGATGACTGATACTTTGTTTTAAAAATAGGTTTCGTGTACGAATGGAACAAATAGTGGGATAAGGTGACTGAGCAAAAAGTACAAATTTTTTAAATGCTTTAAATTTAAGAAATGTAAACTATATTATAAAAATATCCATACAAAATTTTTACTCCTGCAGATAGTGTATGTAGCCTTCTCCAACTTCATATTTCAACAGGGGGGGGGTATAGAAGATATAACCCTCTATTCCATAGATAGCACTTCCACAGACAACTGCTACATAGTTCCCACTCTTTCACTTAAAAAAAATTCAAGTACTTTTCAAGAACTTTTCAAGGACCCATATTTTTTTTTTCAAGGACCTGATGTTGCATTAATATCAGCGCAAGATAAAAGTTTTTCGAAATACATGAAATATTTCAAAACATAAATATTCAAGAATATTAAGTTTAATAACAAATTTATCATTACTGTATGTGCACCACAAAATCTCTAAAATAGGTCATTAAAACATTTAGTATGAATTTTATAAATTTACCTATGTCTAACTTTAAAATTTTAATAAAGGCGAATAGTCAGGAAAATATCATCCTTTACCTTAGCTCTTAATAGATTTTCAATGAGTATTAGTTTATAAAAAATATACAAGTTTACATGCTAATTACAAATATCAATAGAAGATTTGAAATTGTAAAATTTAATGAAAATAAGAAATGCTTATTTTTTTTACTCCAAAAAAAAAAATGACTGCACAAAGAGAACTTAAAAATATTTTATTGAAAAACAGTTATGTCACTCTTCTAGCAAATGATCGACTTTATTATGATTGCTTTAACAAACTTTATTTTATTTTCTTTAGCTCATCAACCATACTATTAATCTTATAATTTATCTGTTTAAGTTCCAGAATTTTTAATAATAAATTTTTCCATAATAAAGTACCATTTATTAAATGATTTAAGCATTTAAAACAAAAACTCCTTTTATTAACAATATTTTCTATGGAAAAGAATACAAATTAAAATTTTATTTCATTGTTAAAATTTATATTCTCTTGATTGAAAGGGTACTTTCCTTACCTTTTACTGGATTTCCTTCAGAAAGACCAGAATTTTCTCTTTTCTAAAAGCCTTTTTTTAAAGTTTGTATAATTCAGAGTTTTTTTTAGAAATGTTTATAATTTCACAAGAAAAAAATTAAAAAAATGCACCATAAAATCATTATATGAAAAATCTCTAAAAGTTGTGCTTTTTTAAAAATAAAATTGAAATGTACTTTTGCTTCAGTTAGAACAAATTTAAAATTCAAATTGCACAATAATATTCTTTTTCTATAATAAATTAAGTCCTTGCAAAGAGTCACTACCTTCAAAAAGTTAGTCCTATTTTTTTCAATTTAATGAACTTCGGTGGCCATTTATATAAAGAAAAAATTCTTAATTATCAATATAATATAAGTTCTCGCATCATCATCATTACACTATACTCACATATAAACCAAAAAAAATCCAAAAATTATTTTATCAAGAAACAGTTTAACCCCAAGTAGGTAAATATTACAATTACAGCCATAGTACAGGCTAAAAACCAAAAAAAAAATCTTAATTTTTTCCAAACAGAAAACTTCGAAGTCCTCAAATTTTCTAGAGCTCCCTGTAAAAAAGTTTTTACAATCTCAAATTTCATAAAGGGAAGAGGGAGAATAGTTTCAAATAATGAAAAAAAAATTAACAAAATATATAAGCAGTAAAACAAATTAGAAGATTAATACAACACAAACAAAAAGAAACAAGCTTCTTCCAAAATTCAATTTTTATAACTCCAAATGACAAGTCCTAAAACTGCAAATTCGTAAATTAAATTATATTTTCGAAAAATTTAATGCAATTTTGTTTAGTAATGCACATCAAATCATGATAAAATAGAATGTAGTGAAGTATAAACATTTATTTATTAGATGCAAAAGGATTGTAAGTCGTTCGAAAGAGATCGCAGCATATCGCGTTTAGCGAATTTCTACAATTTTAAGGTTTTCATGAATGAAAAAATTCTTAAAAGAGTGCCATTCGGAAATTGCATACGTCAGATGCAAACGAAATTTAGTTAAAACCATCTCAATTTTCGTGCGATATCCCCGTTTGAGGAAGATCGCAAATATTCGAACAAAAGGGATAAAAAATAAAAAGTTCACTATTTTGCTGAGGCGAAGATTGATTCTAGGGATGGGTTCTTTCAAAAAAGGGGAGGAAAATTCCACCGGCAATTTGAGAAGCGAAGAGGATCACAATTAGGGGCGTTAATGTTTTGACAGGAGTCATTCACTTTCCTTTATTGAAACATACCTTCTTTCAAAGCAGGCAATTTTTGGATTGATGCATTGTGAATTCCGGCCGATTGGGGTACCAAGATAATCTTACAGACCTACGTTTTTGCGGAAAAATATTTTTTAAAACTACGGAGCGCAAAGAAGATACTGAAAACAGGAAGGACACATTTTTCACTTCTAAAAAGGGCAGGGCGCATCGGCACTTGCTGAAAAAAAAAGGGGGGGGGGGCAGGGCGCGCCGCCCTTTGAAAAACGAATAACAGGAACACTAACTTATTGGCTTTTAGACAGTATATTGAAGATTCATAACAGTCAAGTCTAATAAATCACGTTTTACTTATTAAAAAATAGCATAGAGTGAAATTCTAATGCTATAGAGTACAAACTTTTATTTTAAATGAAAAAAAAATCATGACAAAAAACAAATATTTTGCAGTACAAAGCATTTTAAAATACTAGAATTCACACAATATCCTCAGCACTATTTAAATATTCTAATTTATAAATTGAAAAATTTCTAAAGTCCCGATTTTTGACAAAATTGGCATAACTAATTGAATCTTAAAATAGTTTAAAATTTTTTTTTAATAAATTAAAACTCAAAATCGCCTTTCAAAACCAGAAAAAATGGCTTTAAATATAATGCAAAACAACTTTTTTGTCTTTAAAGTCGGAAAAACCATCGGTCTAAAATACCGATTTATAGCAAAATAAAAGAAAATGTAATAAATAAATGTTTGGTGCAGACTTTGCATCTTGCTTTGTGTCTATCGTCTGTTATTGGTTCGATCCAGAATTTATATTCGTCGTTGTTCAACAAAAGTTTATTAAACACACATTTTCCAGGCATTTTTAGTGCCACTTAAAATAAATCGACACAAAATTAATAGGCATATAAGAATTTTTCGAAAAAGCACGTGGGCGAATATCGAGGGTAAATCGGCGAATTGAATTATGAAATTGTCCTTTTGTTCAGGGGTGCCCACAGGGGGGGATCATGGCGCAAGGTGCGCCATCAAAATTTTTGGGGGGGATTTTTTACATGACTTTTTTATTATTATTTTTTAATTTTTAGGGGGGAAATTTTTTCAGCGATTTCGAGAAACACCTCTTTGGCACATTAACTGACGACATTGTAAAAAAAAAGTACGTACATGTTTACTCATCTTTGTCCTGTTCAAACATTCAGAATACACTTCAGTGCTGAGATTGAAATTAAAAAACGGTGTGAGGCAATAAATTTTCCATTAGAAAGAATGTATAAATAATAATAAATATGAAGAGTGCTACAAACTCAGGACCGGGAATCTTATTTCATATCCTTATATCATAAATTACGATTACATTACAAAACATCTAAGCAATTGCTTTGATAAATATGAGGGTGGGTCAATTTGTTGATTCTATTTTTATGCTGATTCGATTCACTAGCTGAACAACTATTAAAACACTTCCAATGTTCATACTACACTTTGAAAAAGAAAACGCTGACTACAACAAATTTAACTTTTCCGCTTGATGAGGCATATGTTTTAAAAAAAAACTGCAATGAAGCAGACTGTCTCCTCATCTCAATAACACGTATAACATAAATTACGATTTTTATATACAACTCCACTAGAAACTAATTACTGTCATACGTTTGTTTACTAGTAAGTGTAGACGATTTGACTGTATTTGGGTTTCGTCTTTTCGGTCGAATCAGTTTTAATAACTTCAATGGTAATAACAATTTAATAACTTCAAAGAACAGATAATATATTTCTGTCAACAAGAATGCTTGGTTTTTCTGAACTTACTGTTGAAATGTGGAGCAAAGTTGTAATATTTAAATTGTAAAATAGAAAAAAACTTAATGAAAAGTATTTTCTGAGTTTGAGAAACTGTAGTGGTAAGTGGATAAATATTATACGGCATTTTTAAATTAAAGTTAATTTTATAAGGTTTCTGAAAATTCGATAAAATGAAGTTTTGCATTTAATAGTCCTATTTAATATATCCAAATATAAGAATGGGGGAGCTAAATTGTCTTGCAGTGTTCGAAAAGGGCTACAACCCGTTCAACCTCAAGACAGGTTTGTAGTTAGACAATATATAGTTAGCAAAAATATTTCCAGGAATGGGAAAAGAAAAAAAATAGTTTTGTTATTTATTTTCGTAGCCCCTTATAAAATTGTGTATAAAATTATGTGCAGTTATTCAGCTCAAAAACTTCCTTTTTGTACATTATAACTGCCCGCTTTTTGACGTTGAAAGTTTTACAAAATAGTAAAGGTTTTGTAAATTACTTTTTAACGTGTAATAATGCTTTGATATTGAATAATAAGCTTTAAAATAAAAACTCATATTAGGAGGCACCCCAAAATCCTCCTTAATTACCTCATATAGTTGATTAACTTTATATATGATTTACAACTTTATGAAATAAATGTTTTAAATGCCTTTAATTTAAAATATACATTATTCATTGTGTAATTTAATTTTGTTTTTAACAAAATATAATATAAAAATAAATTTTAATTTATTCTAAATTATATTTAATATTTTAAAACCTTTCAAAATAGCAAGTACGAAGCAAAACTGAAAAAAGTGCGTATTATTGGTTAAATCTAAACATTACAGTAAATATATTCATATACTTTAAATAATTGAATTCTCATAATTTCAAATCGTTAAAATTGCTGAGAATTTCCCCCCTTTCTCCATTTTTGCAGCAATGAAACGATATATAACGGAGATATAGCCGAATTTTTTTATTCAATTAAATGTATCGTTTGAAATAAATTTAAAAAATATTATTCGAATTTCTCCAAAAGCGCGAGTGCCATTTCAAAATAGTTCGTGGTCTTATTTTTTTGTCAGTCACTATAAAAGTTTTACAAGATCATTTAATGCAAAATATCCTTAAAGTACTTTTTAAACTATAAATTATCTAACTAATCGTTATTCCACATAAATTGTAAGGATTCGCAAACTTCAAATTTGTTCTCTAAATTTATTTCAAAATTAGGGAGTGTTTTACTAATTTTAAAGGTACGTAGTTATGGATAACCGTTAAAAGTAGTTAATGAGAGTGATAACTGTGGCTGCCTCGATTTTCAAATGCCAACGTATTCCTTTTTACTAATGAAAACTAATAAATTCCATGGAGAATGAAATCCATGGAAAGGGAGGGGGGGGGGGGGGAAGAAAAGTCACTGTCCCCCCCCTCCCCGGCCCTTATACTTTATTTAACTTTCGATAATTTGATTTTCTGATAAAAACTATACTTTCAATACAGATATATTTTTTACTTTTAAAATATCTTTGATAAAATGTTCTAATACCACAAAGACTTCTAGAGTTTAAATGCAAAATATAAATTTATAAATTGACATCATCACGAAAATATTTTTCCTGAAATAAAACAATTAACATTTAAGAGTCTATATGATTAAACAATGTTACTATAAATGTTTTTAAATACAATAGTTAATTTCCTCAGTTAGCATCAACTAGAAGCATTAAAAACTGAAATTTAATTGAAAATTTTGTTTTTAACGCGTTGTGACCTTTTGATATCAAATACATGTTTAACAAAATTATACAAAAACAAGGTCCTCCACTTTATACTATAATTCATCAACTCATACAACTAACTTTGCTATCATTCTTGCCGCCCTTAGCAGATGCCCCTTGAACCAGATTTTAAGGTTATTATTTTTACAGCAAGACCAGTTTTGCACCATTTTTACATGAATAGAGTGAAAAAGCGCAATGGAAAAATTTTCTGTAGCAATTGCAGAACTTTTTTTTGCTTTTAAATAATGTTTTAATTGTTCTCTAAAATATTATTTTAGTTAAAATTCGTAACAAAGCATTCTAATTTAATTAAAATTAAATTATGCATAAAAAACCCGAAGGAGAAATAAGTTGGAGTAAGAATGTCATTAAAGCAGATTGTATTGATTGGTAGCCAACATAAGGAAGATAAACAAGCTGTTTCGTCTGACGCCACAGTCTCTCGCCGCCCTCCTCTCCTCGTCGTCTCGTATATTTGCTTTATATCATGATTTTATACGCATGTACACCTATTTCCTATTAAACGAAGCCAAATCTGTGTCGTGTGCTATGCGACACGTGTCGAAATGGTACCTTATCATATTTCTATCCTGATTTCCGATGCAAACGATTTTAAGACGTTTCACGTTAAAAACCGATTTTCTGATTTTTTTAAAGAAATTGTTTCCTTGTCAACGCGGGGCCCCACATTAAAAAAACGGCACCTGTGGCACACCCCTAATGGAGACCCTGCTTATATAAATGCGTTTGTTGAAAACGAATATGCAACCAGGAGATTATTGTAGTTTCTAAAAGTTGCAAGTCTGGTACATGTTGAATAATAAAAAAAAATATATAGATAGAAATGGGGAGTGAATTTACATAATGTAATTAAGATAGGGGGGGGGCACAATACAAGGGGGGGGGGACCGGTCATTAAAGGGAGGGGGGGTTGGCCTATGACCTGAAGAGGGGAGAGGTTGTCCGAACCTTAACCTGAAGGGGGGGGGGGGGGGTCCGGACCTTCCTCCCTGGGGAGGGAAGGATAGAGAAAAATTTTGGGGGGGATTTGCGCCATTGGGTTTGGGGGGGATGGGCACCCCTGCTTTTGTTAGTGTTTTGGCCGAATGCGGAAATAAGAAAACTTTTAACATGACGTCAGTCAAAGGGAGGAGACAACTGAGTATTCTGCGCGAAAGAGAAGCGCAATCGCCCAAAACAGAATTTTTTTTAGTTTCGTTTTTCACGGGAGTTTGCTACTGGAAAAAAAAATTCAAGTACTTTTCAAGGACCTCGCGCATTTTTCGCAATTTTCAAGTACTTTTCCGGGGCCCCGTGTTCGCCAAATTAAATTCAAGAACTTTTCAAGTACTTTTCAAGGACCGTGGGAACCCTGTGCTAGAACAGTTTCACAGCTCAATGTACACATTGCGCTACAAAGACGCATAACTCGTATCAAACTACTTTCACAATAGTCGTTTATGAATCTTACAGTGAATCTAAGTTATTCCCATGGGAACATGGAGTCGAAAAAGAGAAACTATTTAAAAGAAATTGACTATAAGTCACTGTTCTCCAAACAATTCACATTGGAATTTTTTGAAAATCTTGGTTTATGGATAGAAATATTTAAAATTTTATACAGTAGATTAACAGTGATTCTGCATAAACATTAATACACCACAAAGGTCAAACGCTCCTGCAAGAAAGAATTCTTATCCTTTCCAATTATTAATCTTAGTCGTAATTATGCAGTTGTCTGTCACATAGTGCAAGTCACACAAATCTCAAAATGAAATAACAATTTTTCATTACTAGGCAGTTAGATCTATCATTTGGTCAAGTCGTATGAGTCGTAATTCAATAGGTTGCTCATTAATGAGTCGAATGTCACTGTACTAAACATTATAATCACTGAATTGCAAACTTAAAACACATCTCTTAACTCTGTTTTTGGATTTGCACCACTTGGTAGCCAACCCACCCCCCAACTGTAGGATCTTGCTTAGTTTTTCATAATTGTCATTTTTAAATTAACTAATAAAATGAACTTGACACAATAAAATGTGCATCCTTATATAAACTCAACAATGCATATATTTTTGCATTTTAATCAAGTTGATACACATCTTACACATTGAATTTATTTGTCTCCAATTTCAAACTTAGGTATCCCAGTTGCCCAGTGGATAAATGCGTTCAGCTGGTAATCAGAGGATTGCTAGTTCGAGTCTGTGAGGTGGACTTTACAATAAAAAAGTAGTGATTTTGCAATCGGAGGGTTTGCCAGCTTCGCTACAAAAATACTAGAAAGTCGTCCAAAACATCCAACAAATTATACTTGCGTGTATACGGGACTGGTGCAAGTATAATACGAGAAAGTAACTTTAAAGTATTTTTACAGTAATTCGATTTTTAATTTTTTCTTCTTGACTTACAATGGGAGGGGTTTGAACCCCCTGAACCACCCCCTTACCTACGTGCCTGGTGTCGGGTGCGGGCTCAGGTGTTATTCCCTTCATCTGACCAATGGTTCAAATATACAAGACAGTGGTTCCAGGGTATTGCCTTCGAGATCGAGATAGACCCAGGACCGTCGCCAATAGCCCCCTATCAGCTCTAGTGCGACATTAATTAACCAACCAACCCTTAGTCTGCTTCCTATCATCTGACCATGGTTCAAATATCTAGTATTTCCTTTAGGATAGATCCCGAACCATCGACGCCCCAGGGGCTTGTGTGTAGCCGAGTGGTTAGAGCCTCGGACAAGCATCCGATAGACTCGGGTTCAACTCCCATCATGTGTGTAACTATTTGGTAATCGGAGGGTTGTCAAAATTGTTCCTTTCGCAACCAAAAAATATCCACTGTGTATAAGGGATTGCTGCACGTTAAATCTGATCGTGGTCTTATGTCCTGACGTCCTAGGCGTAACTTGTATTATTTATGCCTATGCTGACGCCTATTAAGGTTGCTCCCGATGCCAGCTCAGGTGTTGTTCTCGTCATCTGACCAAGGTTCAATTTTATGAGGTAGTGTTCCCGGGTATTTCCTTCAAGATTGACCCCGGACCGTCGACAATATCCCATTGTGTAGCTCTAGGGGAATGCCATTGCAAACAACTGACCTAATCTAATCTAATCCCTCCTCCCTTATTTTCTATGTCACAGTGGAAGGGCCATCTTTAGAGGAGTGCGACGAGTGCCACCGCGATTTTAGAGGGGCCCCGTGGCCAGAAAAAAAGATCAAATTAAATATTATGGAGGGGGGGGGGATTCCTAATTTTAAAACAGTAATTGCATTATTTCTTTTTTAATTTGCGTTTACTCATATATAGAATGTATTCTATCATCGATCATAAGTTACCTGGAGTCCAGGGAATTAACGAATGTTTTTTATCGTAACAGAAAGGACGTAATAGAAAGCTTAATTCATTATAATTTTCTTTTAAAAATTTATTAACCATCGAAATGCAAATTTAGCAATTTTTTGTAAAATTTCTGCATTGTTATTTATGGAGAAGCGGGGGGGGGGGGGGGGGTTAATGTAGTACTTGAGGGGAAGCGTTGCTAAGAAAATTGGGGGTATCGACTAAAGGAGAACCGCGGCTCAGTTCGCACTCGGGCCCGCGGCGTCGGCCCCGAGTGCTGCACTACATGGGTGTCTAGATAAAATTTTTATAAGTTTATTCTAAGAATACAAGTTTAATGTCTTTATTTGCATAATGACTAAAAAATAAACTACATAACTACCCTCTCCCATCCCGTTTAAACGCTTTAAATAAAATACTTGTCTTGTTTTGGAGACATTTGTAGATAAAGTGAATGTTACAAGTGATGCCAAAGTTTATTCAAACTTAAATTAAAATCACCACGATTTGTATTATTTATTTCAGTTGATATTATAAAATAAGTATTTATGTTTATTTTAAATTAGGTATTTTCAAAATTTATTAAAAAAACCTGCAAAAAAGTAGTCTTGGATTCCAATATTTCTCATATTAACCTGCACAAGCATACTTAAAATTAAATGACCATCTTCCCTGCATTCATATATATTTTCTCAAAGTATATTTTATCATGACTTTGTATTTTAAACCTCTTTACTGAAAAATAGCATTTGAACGCGGCGAGCAGATTTCTTTACCGAAATACCTGAATACTTTTAGAATAAACCTTCATTCTATCGATATTCCTTTAAAATAGAATACTTTCAGTCAGTCTATTCTGAACAAAATTTCGACTCCCCAATTCCAACTGCTTAGGAAATTGACTAATGCCAAATTGTAGACATAGATTACAATTAAAATCAGCTATTGAAGGGGGAAAAAAACGCCAAACACAAAGTTAATTCAATTGCTCTTTTTTAATTAATTAAATTTCAAGGATGCCCATTTTAAAATTACGACTGTCCAATTTAGCTGTTAAACCACGACTGCTTGGTTCTGCTTCAGTCGACATTTTCCAAAACCGTTCGGTATACTTTGAACAGTTTTAGATTGTTATTGAACTCCATAGCCTTTTCGCTGGAGTTCAAAGCAGTACAAACGGGACACAGCATAACGACACCTATCGTCATAACCGCACGCACAGGCTTCCCGGAAGCAACAATAAAAACGGAAGTTGCCGAGTTCCCAATTACTCTGTATAGCTCTGAATACACGGCCAATGCAATACGCGAACAGTTTTATCTTACAGCCATAAACGAGGGAAAATACAAACAGACACGTTTTTAAAATGAACAAGATGATGCGAAAATGACATACACATTGGGAATAAAGACAATATTGCATCAATCCCTATTTATCCTCATCCTGTCATCTCTTCTTGGAACTATTGAATGGACAGGTAGATTAAATTTTCTTTTCATTACTTTTTAACTTTTAATTTGAAGTAATTAAGAAAATCGTTACCATTTAAGGCTTTATAGTGAATTTCTAATATATATTTTTTAAGATTGACGTAGTTTAAGTAATTAAAATAAATATTTGTCAATTGAAAAATTAATAATGCGTTTCACATTTTGCGACTAGATTTAAAATATGTAAAGAAAAATTTGAGAAAACTAATAAACTAATAAAATAGTGTTTTATTCAGTTATAAAATAATTACATGAAGCAAAAAATCATATAATATTTTTTAATTGGAATTTTTAGTAAAAATTTTGAGTTCATTGCAATAAATTTGAATTAATATTTTTTAAATGCCACCTTTATTTTTTTTCAATTGTTTCTCTAAAAAGTCTCGGATGTTTTATTAGATATCATACGATAAACAGTTCTAAAGTTTTTGTTATAATTTTAGTAGTTTTTAACAATCGGTTATTAACTAGAATTAGCGTAGTTGCCTTATTTGGAAAACCAATTGAAGTTCCCTTTCAACTACTGATGCGCTATGGTCGGCTCCATTTTGTTTTGATTGAATCATTTTTGAACGAAATGAAATTTTGTACAAAGTCTTATCAAACGCGATACGTTTAGGCTGTTTAGTCTAGTTTTGGGACATTAGAATATTTAATAGCTAAATTGACGTCATACAAGATATATACAATAGGCGCATTGGCGGCGGGCAGTTCGGGTTATCCCTAAAGGAAGGACCCGGGAACGAAGCCTCATAATTTTAAACCACGAAAGCCAATAATGAAGCCGAAATTCTTTAAGATGGAGTTATTAAAAGTGTTAATTCTGATTAGTAACAACCACATTACTCTATTTATATCAAAATTGATACACAAAACCATAAGGCAATCTAGAGTATGTTTAACATACTATAGATTATTACCTTATGTTTTTGAATGTAAGATGTGTTCAATTTTTTTTTCTTAAAACAAGTTATTTGAAACTGTATGTTTTAGTGTTTTAAACACATTTTAATAAATTTGAGGTTAAGAGCTCATTTGAATCATCTACAATTTGTAGTTATAGTAACTAATTGTTGGTAGGTGAAAAACAAACATTTCAATTTGCAGAGAAACCTGACGACTGTTGCTTCACATTCCTTTTAATAAAGCTACAAACTTTCAAATAGCTACCCTGAAACTTAGTGTATTGTCATTTACGATATCTGCACAAATACGTACACAAGGGGGGGGGGGGGAGTACATGTGGAAGTGATCCGGACCCTTCCCGAAATAAATGTAAACAATTTTCTTTTCATAAATATGAGGTCCTTAATTATTTAATTTGGCCAATAAGATGTATAATTATTATTATTTAATTAAGTCAACAATATGCATACTTAATTACATAATTAGCATTAATTTCGTAAAATTTATCATAACTTTAGCTTTAGTTTTCAATAATAAATAGTTTTATTAAATTTTACCCGCCTGTATCCTCTTCGAATTAACAGTGAAATTTACCGAGAATTTGCCTTTGTGTATGGCTGACATTACCAATGAAATACGGAATTGTCAATTTAAAAAGTCATTAGTCAAACAATAAGGACCACCAGAGGTGGTTATTTATCATATTGTAAGTGACACGCCGGCCTATCTACCCCAAACATTGATGGCCATCGCTACCGTGTACGAAGGTGGATGAAGGCTGGTATTTATGTAAAGACGTTTGTGATATTGTGATTATTTCAAAGGAGAGAAAGACCACTGCATGATACATTGATATAGTGGTTGTTGTCCAAAGGCTTGACTTCCTAATTTTGTTGAACAGGACAAAACAGTACAAAATTTGTTTTACTTACATAAGTCTTTCACGTTCGTTTACATAAGAAAAACAGTAAACCGGTGTGGGGTTCCCCACTCCCCCCCCCCCCCCCCCCCCCCAAGACCGATCCATTTAGAATGTCCTTAGTCAAACAAGAGAGACCTCCGATAGATCCGCAAAGCCTGAGACAATGGCACTGTCTGGTAATTTTGAACCGTGGTCAGATAACGAGGAAAACACTTGAGCTCATCTAATTCAGGCGTGAGGACCACAACAGATTTATTGCCCACCAGTACCCTTTACAATTGCAATCCCGAAACTTGCAACCCTCCGATTTCGAATTTGCTATACTCTCAAGTCGAGATTCAAACCGCATACTTCCGATTATGGAACCGGTACTCTACGGCCTCAGCCATCCTCTGTCCTGCTTTAATAATATGTAATTTTTTTAATGAAATTTATGAATATTCCTTATAGAATTCGACGTCGAGGAGTCATTTCGAAGTTTATATACTTATAATTTAACTATATTTTGATTTCAGATGCTCTTTGTGGCAAGCCTGGCCGAACTCCAGTATGTAAACATAATGGTACTAAAGATGAATACGAAGTAGAAGAGAAGGTTACTTACAATTGCACTGATTGTTATTCCATTGATGAAAAGGAGAGACGATGTCTTCAAAATGGTTCTTGGTCAGGACATATACCTGTTTGTCGTATGTATATCTAGTATTAAGATATTTTAAAATTTCAATAAATAATTTAGTTATTTTTGTACATGACATTTTATGGTTCTAGAAATGGGAATTAATACAGTCCTTAAAAAATATTGAAATATAAATAATAAAATGTTAGATTATAAAAAGTATCTTAAATATTTTTTTAAATTATATGTATTTTGAAAATGCTATTTTATATAATTGTAAAAACGTATTGTGAAGTAAATATATAGTATAAAATTTATTAGAAATAAAAGGTACTTTATATAATTACTTAAATAAATTTATTCTGAATAATTTTTTCTTAAAAAAGCAAATAACTGAAATATTTACTGCAATGCAATCTGAATATCTTTGAAATAAATACAATAAACTCTTTAAATATTTTTTAATTACTTTAAGATATTTGAGCATTTATCAATATCCCATAATGACAATAAAATTTTCAACATAATCTTTTTCTGAAATAAAAACACAAAAAAAACCTGCAAATTTAAAATATTACATGATATGTAACTTCTGAGTTACAAATCATGCAGTTAGAGTTGAAAACAGTTCCAAATCCTTTAACGCACAATGTACTTAAGTAACATAAATAGTTCAAATAATATAGAAAGCACGACATCATAATACAATTTATATAACTACTTGAGTTACACAATGCATTTAAGTGTTAAGCTGAAGTATCTCAAATATCGGGTTTTGACAACTCAATTGAATGACATTGCAAATCCAGTTTTAAATCGTTAAATTAAATGTATCATAATATTTTAAGAGGGCGGTTAGCACATTTGTTTGAATCTGATTCTACAAAAATCTTTAAAAAAATTATCCGACAAACTTGGCCTATTTTCAGCACAAAACTCTCCTAAAATATTTGTAATACTTCTAAAATCATTATTTTTTTGTTTTTTTCAGATAAGATGTTACCATTAGAAAATGTTCGAAAGGTGTCATTTTTTAGAAGGCCAAAAATAAAAGCTAACTCTACAATGGATAGAGATATAGACACTTGTTCTGCTAAAGTTTTAAAGTCTGAAACATTTTGGGAAGTAGTTTTAACTAAATCTTTTAATATAAGCGTTGTAGAAGTAGTATTTCCAGGTAAGTTCACAACAAGGATTAAAGTATAGGGTAAGGTGGGGGAAATGGGATTTTTAAATTAAATATTAAATTACCCATTGTTAAACATATGTTTTGATCTCGTCCTTTTTTTATTAATTTACTTAGTTTAATGGTATACATTTTAGCAAAATATTAAATTTTTGGGGATTTAATTCGAGTCCAACAATTTATTTGTTTGAGTATACAAAAAAATATTGATAGTTTTATGCATGAAAACTTCTATATAAAAACTAGAAATGTCGAATTATTTACCTATATACCTGGAAACCGTTTAATACATTCCAATGAAAAAATTAGAACAATGCATACCTTAGCTTTTTTTCGATATTTTTCAAAGTGGGAAAAATGGGTTTTCGAACTATTAATGCTAAAGAATAGGAAATTCGTAAAAATTTAACGATCTTCGGCAAAAGTGCAATTATTCTACAAAGAATATGAATTTCGTAGCTTATAAATGTCAAGAATTAACTATAATATATTTAACAATGTTTATAAGTTAATATAATTAAGTGACAGTTTTTTTAATTAACTGTCAAAAAGATGCCCATATTTTTATAACAAAATGGGCACTATTTGCTTAATTTATTAGAATTTAACATAATGTTTTAAATGAAATAAAAAATCGTCTGTGGAACAAATTGAAAATAACATCAGTACAGCAAAGATTTTATTAATCAAAATAAAACACAAATGAAACTGGTGTTCTTTTCGAAGCAGGTGTTCTTTTTCAAAGATAATAAAAAAGTAGATTTTTAAAAATGGCGGATTGAAACTTGCTTTTAGAAAGCTGTAACAAACACAGTCCCGAAATAATCATATATATATATATATATATATATATATATATATATATATATATATATATATATATATATATATATATATATATATATATATATATATATATATATATATATATATATATATATATATATATATATATATATATATATATATATATATATATATTAAGAGTTGATGATCGTTATTTATTCTATTTTATTTAAGTAACTAATTTGACTAATAATTATTATTATTTTTTTAATTTTTCGCTAACTTTGAATCAAAGAAAATATCGAACAGAAAAATAAGTATTACAAATATTTATAAAACTCAGAATTAAATTAAAATATAAGATTACGTTTCCAATAAATAAGTTTACGTTTTTATAAAACAATTGTAATTTTTTGCCCGAGAGAAATTGGACTTGGAACGTCGAAATTCGAGCTTTAAAACCCATTTCACCCACATTATCCTATTTAATTACAACTAACATTGATATACGAATGTAAAATTGTAATAAAGTATAAAAATTTCATTTTTAAGGACAATTACAATTAGATGTAGAAGTTAAAATAAAGGATGGGAACAGGGCAGAAAAAACATGTGGACAATATAATGGAAGTACAGGTAATATTACATAACTGTTAGCAGTGCTATTATTTCTCTTCATTTCACATTTATTGTACTTTAAAGATTTACGGTTTATTTTTAACATTTTGATATCCAATTTCTTGAACTATAGGGCATGTACCCTATTAGCAGTCAAAGGGTTAATGGGAAAATATTAAGAATAAGTCATAATTTACCAAAACGCATACGATTTAACCTTGTACCGTTACAACACGTAATAGAAACACTTAGTTTTTATTGGTGAATGATTAGGAACTAATTTATATCTTGGAAATATACGAATTTTACAAACTTCTCCGAAAACTTCAGAGATATCGAAACATAAAGAGTTATTTGATTTATATACATATTGGAACAATCAATTTTCTTTGGGATATTTAAAAATCTTATTTAACTAACTTTTTTATAATAGGTGAATTTCATTGCAGGTTTTTTACTTCAATGAATACACAAATGAATACTTTTGCCTTGTTCCATAACTTAATTTATTTTAAATGCCCATTGTTAGTTAAAATTCTTCTACAGAATTAAACGTTAATCAGTCAAGAAGCATGAAAAAAAGTTGGCTGAAGCAAAATAACAAAAATTGCAGAAAATATGCCATTTTAAAGTTTTCATATAAAAAAAAATGTCGGTCTATTAATTATAATTGTGTAGAATTATACATATACGCAAAAATAAAATCTTTATTCAATTTGTTACTTTTGCTCTATTTAGGATCATATCTGAACGTTTAACAAATGCGTTTTTTTTTTTAAATGTAATTCAGTATTTAATTAGATAAATAATTTTTCAGAATTTATATATGAGCGCTGTAAAGCTGTCAATGGAACACACGCATATTATGCCCGTGTGGGAAATTAAATAATAAAAAAATATCGTTTATAATTGTATGTTTATTTCATTTAATGCACACTAGTAGGATACTAGTTTCCATGTAAAAGATTCTTCAAGGTTATAGTCCTTGGGGAAAGGTAAAGTGAAAAAAATATATATTTATGGTGTTATATTGTTTGATATAAGTAGTGGAAAACGGTCCATAGCGCTTGGAAGACGGTCTCTAGCGCTTACAATAGAAGACGGCGTGATCACGTGCCAAAAGTGATGAATGGGTTGTGGACTCGGAGATTGGGAATGGGTTGGTGCGTCAAGATCAAAGGATACCACTGAGGGTACAGTGAAGGATTGCCAGTAACTGTACTAACCGTAAAATGGGGCGTGTCCACGTGTCAAAAATGATGGATGGGTTCATCGCAGTGGCGGCGATTGGGTGCTAAAAGTGGGGGGCAAGATCAAGATGGAACAAGAGTGTGTAAAGCGCGCGGGGGGGGGGGGGGGGGTTATAAAAATATTGACCACCAAAACAACGAATATTGCATATTTATATTTACTCTTTGTTTTGAATTATTTAAAGAAAGGATACTATCTTAAAATAGGTACGAGACGCCGCCCAGGTCGATTATTAACTAACCCTTTTACGATTATTTCCCCCCCCCCACCCATTTTTTTATGGAAGGATATGGACTGTTGCAAAGGAATCTAATTAATATACTTGTTGACCGACCTCCAAAGGGATAGGTAACCTTTCCATTTGTGTCAGTGTTGAAAAAGAAATGGAGGAAAATTTTATCTTCTCACCCTTCCAATTCCCAGATACTTTCCTGCAGTATTTGCAATTCTGCATTTGTGGTGCGACTTTTGGAACCCTGAGAAAAATAATTACAGTTTCAAACTGTAAAATAGTGCAGGCACGTAGGTATAGATTCTATAGGGGTTCAGTGGGAATCCTTAGCCCCACAAAATCCTCACCCAACCCGCCACCAAATCTATAACAAATTTTTTTTCTCAAAAAAATTGTTAATTTTCATTAGTAAAAAGAAATACGTTGGCATTTGAATATCGAGGAAGCAACAGTTGTCACTGTCATTAACTACTTTTAATAGTTGTCAATAACTATGTATTCATAAAATTAGTAATCACCCCTAATTTCTGAAATAAATTTAGAGAACAAATTTAAAGTTTGAGAATCATTATAATATATGTGTGGGAACGATTAATTAGATAGTTTATAGTTATGGTAATTTAAAGATGTAATAAGCGTTTTAGTTGACCAAAATTGTAAAGAATAATATAAAGGCTATATGAGCTAAAGGAATGTAGGAGTCAAAAGACTTGACTTACATGGTATTATGCAACACAATCGACACTGCTGATTTTAAATAAAAAATTAAATATACATAATTTAATTCAAAAGAAATTATTTACTTATTACCAATAAATATTAACTTCCATTAATTAAATTTAAATTATAAAGGTAATTTTAATTCAAAGATCTAAAAGAAACAAGAAATTTACCAACTTAACGGCGCCAGGTGTTGTCCTCGTTATGTGACCATGGTTCAAATATATGAGGCATTGTTTACGGGTCTTTCCTTCAAGTGGGCCCCGAACCGTCGCCAATAGTCCAATATTCTGTACTGCGGCGACGTCCAATGAGAGGTCCGTTCAGAGGTCTATTTTAAGTTTAAGGCAAGTTGGGTGATCTAACCTTCCTTCGCTTTCTTTTGCTATTTCTTTGGGCTTACATTTTCATAAATCAGGGATTTTTAAATGACGGATGACGAAATTCCCAACTTTTAAGGATTCCAGATTAGTTGGGAAGGAAGGGGGGGGGGGGGGGAAACAAAACCGCAAATCACATGCATAAACAGTAATAAAACAAGAATTATTACCCTTATAACGTCAAATGCTCAGACGTTCGGCGCCTATAGATTGCGCAATACTACATTTTTAATGTAAGAAGTTTCATACAGTCGCTTGATAAAAAAAAAGGGTGTCTGATCTTGAACTATATTTAGAACTAAATAAAAAAAGGCGATATTAGCCGACTGGTCTGGGTTGATTCTATGGTCCTGGATTTAAGTCAAAGAAGAAATTACAAAAAGTAAAAAAAAAAAAATACAAAGTTAGATAATAATCAAAGAGCAGGTGCTGGGTGTTTTCGCGGGCCAATAAATTTAAAACTATTATAGAAAACATGGGAGATGGTTTTGCTTTAGAATAAACTGGCAATTTATACTGAAGTATTTTAAGGTTAACGAAATGGGTCTTTTAATAACGGTCTTTGCTCAAACAGCCATACCACCAGAGACTGATTTATGGGAGGGCATTCGGGGCACTTGCCCAGGGCCCCCATTTTAAAGGGGCCCCCAAAAGTGATTTAATGCTAAATATATGTTTTTTCACATATATTTAGCATTAAATCACTTTTGGGGGCCCCTTTAAAATGGGGGCCCTGGACAAGTGCCCCGAATGAAAAGTTAAAAATAAATGTACTAACAATTTTTTTTTAAATAAATCGTTAATTGTTTTGCAAAACTTATATTATTTTACCCAATTAAATCAATTTCACTTTTCAGCACGTTCATGATGTATGTCACCTTTTGCATCGCGTTTTTCAAAGATATGTGCTTTAGATCACTAGTAAAATTAAATTAATGACCAAGCTCCAAGACTATAAACAAGCTGTGTTTACTAATCTCACGTAGATTTGTCGTTTACGGATACTTTTTTCCTATACCAAATTTCCTAATATTGTAATCATTAGGGATTTGCTAGCTATAAAATGGGTAGAACATACGAATCTGGCTCAACTAAAAAAAAGCTAAAAAGGAAGAACGAACAGAACTAGAATCGTATGAAATAACTCTGTTGCAGAATTGACCATTAACGTTAATTCAAATTCTCAAAAAAAGAAAATTAGCAGTTTAAAAAATATATATATTTGCATTAAAGCTGACTGATTACGTCATTTTGTATTGTGTGCTTGTGCATAAATTTAGCAGTTTTATTTTGCGTTATGTCGAGGGGCCCCTTAATGTTCTTTTGCCCTGGGCCCCTAAGCTTCTAAGTCGGTCCCTGCATACCACAATATGGTTTCCATAACATGTTTTGGAGCATCTTGTTTATACGACCCCGTTTGACGATCTTTTTCCCTTTGTTATCTTTATTTGTATTTCAAATTAAACCTGACATGACGTCATCGGGTGTCTGTCCCAATAACCCATCTGTCTTGATCCCATCTTGTATTCTGTCTTGATACCCCCTCACAGAGGGGGTATCAAGACAGAATACCCTCCCCCCCCCCCCCAAAAAAAAAAAATCTCTATTTTTATGATTTGGTTTTTAATTTTTTTTTATTTTACTTACAATGGGAGGAGTTTGACCCCTACTTGAGCATCTACTTATACGTGCCTGTGGTAGTGGGAGAAAGTTGGGGTTCAAAATGTTTCCTTTGTTCGGAAATGCAGTAAAACAATTGACTTGTAACTTAGTTCTAAATAGTGCAATATTAAAAAAGTGCGGGGGCAACATCCAAAAAAAGTGCGGGGGCAACCGCCCCCCCTTGCCCCCCTGAATCGCCGCCACTGCATCGAGACGGGGTTAACGAGGGGGAGGCGTTTGTCAAACCGGTTGTAGATAAGGGGGTTTATTTTTTTGCACACGGGCAACGATGACGTCATGAATTTTAGTTAATTGACTAATTGTTGAGGTACCCGGTTTGTTCGAAATGGCTGGTAAATGATGTTTGTTGTGTAAGTACGTCATGACGATTAATTGTGATTGAAGGATATTGGTGGATAGTAACGTTATGATTTGCGCGTGAGCCCGCATAGTACCGCTTCGGACAAGATTGAACACGTTCCGAGATCTAGGCAGTGACGTCATTTTTTGGTGTTTGGTGGATAGCTCCTGTAGTGATGTTGTGTGGAGTTAGTTCAATCAAAGTGCTCCTGAATTAGTAGGGAAATTGTAAAACTTCTTCAAGTTATATATCAACGATTGGGATTTCAACTGTTACTACTACATTTTCAGTACTTAGAAGAAAATAAATGTTGCTGTTCCCTAAGGATTGATATATGTTAGAAACAGCTTACAAACTTAAACGTTTTCGTCAGTCCTTTCAACTTGTTAATTGGAGCAGTAGTTATGGAGAACTTTACATCTACATGGATATCGTGTTTAGACTTGGTATTCATGTCATTTAAATCACTAGTTGAAATGTGTGATTTCTAACACATGCAAGTTTTTAACATGTAATATTTCACACATGCAACTTTTTAATATGTATTATTCCACACATGCAAGTGTTTGATAGGTAATATTTGACACATGTAATTTTTGAAAAGTAATTTTTTACACATGCAAGTGTTTGATAGGTAATATTTGACACATGCAGTTTTTAAAGAGTAATTTTTCACACATACAATTTTTGAGTGGTAATATTTGACACCTCACACATTGTTTTCAAAAATGTTAGGGTATGTCTTTCTCCCCCCCCCCCCCCCCCGCCTCATATGTCAAGTACTATTGACAAGGTAGAGTACTGCCTTTTCTACCTCTTTTGAGTAGTTATCTGTTATTATACCGTATTAAATGTAGTGGTATATGTAAGGGTTGTATTCTACGTTGCTCGAAATAGATTTAATATTATGTAAAGAATACTTGTGAGTGATCATTGTTCCCAAATTTGATTTTATTGTAAAGGAAATTCCACCTCAGAAAACTTAGAAAAATTCAACGGAAAGCGAATATTGTAAAAATATACACGTTTAAGTGGGATACTCTTTGAAAAAAGATTTTTTTTTTACTAATTACTGTTTCTTGTTTATTTAAATGTTGAAACACATTTTTTTAATGAAATTATTTGTATAATTTGATGAAATTTTTTGTAAACACTCAGATATATACCGTATCGTTAAAAAATTGTTGATTTTTAGGTAACGGTAATGAATCTTTCAAATTATGTACGATATGTCTACATGATGATAGAAACCTATAGCTGTAGTAGTCTACAACTAGGTGCCATAATAATAGTTGAAATCCAAATCGTTGACATATAACTTGAAGATGTTTTACAATTTCCCTACTAGTTCACGAGCACCTTTTGTGGAGATAGAGCTATCTCCACAAAACTTCACTACAAGACCTATCTATCAAACCATGACGTCGATGCCTACATTATGGAACGTGTTCAATCTTGTTCGAACCGGTACTATGCGGGTTCACGCGCAAATCAAACGTCACCTGAACAACAGACATCATTCACCAACCATTTTGAACAATCTGGGTAACTCACCTATAAGTCAATTAACTAAGATTCATTTATGACCTTATCATTTCCATCTATATTCCCTATGGACAAAAAACTAACCCTTTTATCTACAACTGGTTTAACCTCCGTCTCCCTCACTTTAATCCCGTCTCGATGAATCCATCACTTTTGACAGGTGGCCACACCCCATTTTTCGGTTTGTACAGTTTCCGGCCATTCTTCACTTAACCTCGGTGGTATCCTTTGATCTTGACGCACAAACCCATTCCCAATAATTGCCATCTCCCCAAAACTAACCCCTCAAAATATAATATTCCCATGACGTCATCGTTGCCATCCATCCCGAAAATCCACACCTTTATCTACAACAATCGGTTTGACATCTCCCCTCCCCCCATAAAAACCCGCCTCTCAGAGTCCAAAACCCATCAATCACTTTTGATCTGTGGCCACCCTCCTTCTAATGTAAGCACTAGGGACCGTCCTCCACTAATGATATATAAATATATCGATTTAACAAATATAATTTTATTTGCAGAATCTGGTAAAAGGAGTCTTCACTTTACTTGCTCGGTTGTTTTGAGAGGAGATCTAGTACGGATTACTCAACGTGTGACACCTGTTTCACTCTGCGAAGTTTACTTGTTTACACAACCTGACAATAACAGTTAGTAAAACTCACTTATAATAACAATAATTTATTAACCCGACATTGATCGTTAATAATAAAGTCGTCATTTATGTGCAACTCTACTGCGAAGCTAATTTAACCAATCATAGGTTGATTAAATTAAAAATTCAAAAACCGTTCAAAATTATATGACAGGATTCTCGGGTCTTTGTAAGAAGAAGTAAGTTATAACTCAGTTCCTTTTTATCATATCTAAATAAAAGAAAGTGAACAACCTTCTTCTTACTTACTATATTAAAAGATTGTCATGTTTCCTTCAAATCGGTTCAACTGTCCAATAGATGATGAAATTAGCGAGAGCAAAATCAGATCTTTACATCAACTTGAAAAATACAGAGGGATACCAATTGTATAATTATAACATGTTTTAGTTAAGAGACCAAATCGCCTCAACGTTAAAACGTTCTTCTAAAAGCTATGATTCTACCAAGTTAAAATCGAAGCATTAGTTTCAGTGATTAGCGCGAACAAAAATGCTGCTGTCCTAAGCCTAAAAATCGTATCTAAAAAAATTATATAACTTTTGGCTATGAGCATTTTAATATTTTGGGGTGTTAGCAGTTATATGGGATACGTCTTATTTCTTTAATAATTGTCTACTATACATAAATAAGATACTGCCCCTCCCCTTCTTTAGAAATAATGTCAAGTAGATCATGAACATTATTAAGTAGGAAAAACGTAAAATTGTTTTTTTTAATTAAATATGCCTTTTAGGCTTAGGAGAGCAGAATAGACTGTCTAACTATAATTTAAATAGTATAGAAGTCATATATATTTTTTTTTCAGGTTGTTTGCGCCCTGATCGTCCATTAATGGCTTTTGGTCGAAAAGTTATTTCAGGTGAGCGTACAATATATTCGTTAGAGTGCAAGGATAATTATGAATTAATTGGAATTAATGTGGTGGAATGTCGAGGAGACACTTGGGCTGCAAGTTCAGCATTCTGCAGAAGAAGTGAGTTATCATTCAAATGGGTTTTAAGATGCAAATGAGAGTTTTTCACTTAAGATAATTGTTGCAAGTGCAGGGGGTAGACAAAAGGGAACTACATGGGGTTTCCAGGAAACACATGGAAAAGATATATATAACCTTGACTAATATGACGCAGGACCACCTTATGACATTCAGAACTGCTTAGTCTTGAAATGTATAAATAGAGGTTATGTACAGTTTTTAGGAGAATGTTGTATCATTCTTTTCGCAGAACATTGGCAAGATCTATTAATAACGATGTAAGTGAATAACGCGCTCGAACATTTGTCTACAACACTGACCACAATGGCTGAATAATAATGAGGTTGGACGATTTTAGAGACCGTGGCCATGAAACTTAATCTTGGTGCTCAGAAAACCAGTCCTGGGTGATTTCAGCTTTGTGAACGGGGTTTTTGCCCTATTAATAAACGTCATTATCATTAGGTAACAAACTTTGCACCATAGGAGGAACCTGGTCACGTGGAATTGCCAGAGAAGTCACCTTATACGGTAATGATGAGTCTCGCATATATTACCACGATATGGCTGCCCATACTATGACTGAATTCCTCTTAATAGCAAACAATCTCATTTGCAAGCTTGGAATGACTTTATTCAGGCATACATTTAGCTAGCTTCGGAATTCGCGTAAAATTCAAATGATTTCACGACTTTTTTTTCTAATGTTCCATAGACCTGGTTTGATGACTTTGACACAACTGTCTCCTCTTAGTAGCATTTTAATTGGTGATGTAAGGCAGTTAGATCCATCCACCATGGAGCATCCACCATGCCAGTCCCAAGAATTTGGTCAAATTGAAATTCCGTAAGCTTTTACATAATTCACTCACAATTACACTGTTGTTTTGTGACAGAGCAGGAATACGAGATGGTAGACAAAACACTATTGAATTTATTTAAACTTCAGGTTCAATCTAGAATAGGAACTATTAAAAAGAACATTTAAGTGGGCGCTTAAGGTACAGACCCACTTTACAACACAAGGCCGATTACATGAATATTTTTTTCATGAATGTTGCCACCGCCTAGTTACAGATGTTTATAGGCAGAGTTGTTCAACTATAGAAAAGCAGGGGTGATGGGATAAAGGTCATTGATTTCCTATAATTCCCACTTTCAAATGCTATGTTCACAGAAACAAATACATATAAACAACAAAATATTACATAATTATGCAACAATTAAACATTAATATCCGTGCTCTGCTACTTAATATGCAAATATTACGGTAAGTTTACATTTGCTTTTGCACGTGATCGGATACTACTTTCCGACTTATTGATTGATCGGATACTTTTTTTCTTCACATGGAAATATATTTTATTAAATAAAATATCAACGAATTTAATATTACGATATATATTTCCATAATTCCTATTTCAATAATTGGAAGTGTGCTATATTATATTTCGTATGTTATTTGTCGTTCTTTATTTTTTCCGAGATCTATTTAACTCTATAATCCTCCAAGCAGGTATGTGAAACGATCGGGTATTTTTTGCCAGGGGTTGTAATAAATAGCGTAAGTGCTCCTGCTAGAAAGAACAGGCGACCAATATATCGTCAATATACACGAAAATAAATTCCAACCCATGTAAAACCTCATGCATAAATCGTTGTAAAGTATGTGCAGCACTTGCCAAACCAAACGGCATATATAAAAATTCGAACAAACCGAATGGTGTAATGATTGCCGTTTTTGGCACATCATTCGGATGAACAGGAATTTGGTAATATGCCTTCGTAAGATTTATTTTTGAAAATATTTTCTTTCCGCACAGCCATTGTGCAAAATCTTGAATGTGAGGAAGTGGATACCTTTTCTTAACGTTCTGCCGGTTAAGAGCCTGATAATCTCCCGTCGGACGATATTCTCAATGTTCTATATGCTACACATTTGACCAATTAGATTTCCTGGGTCTACAAAAAACCTGCTCCATCATAGATAGGAATTCTCGCTTCGCTATTGTAAATTGCCTGGGGTTTAATCCTCTGGCCATGGCAAACACTGGCCGTCTTTTGGTGATAATTTTATTAACTGTATTATGCTTCTCAGATGAATCTGAGATCGGTATGGACAGAAAATTTTCTTATAACGCTTGAGTACATCGTGATATTTAACACTGCTATTAATCAATATTATGTTACCCTCTTTACTATTAATCTTTGTTCCTATAGGCGACAAATTTGTCAAAGGATCTCTTAAACAACAATTTTAAACTCTACTAACAGGCCACAGTTTTTTAAAAAATCCACCCCAATAATGGGTTTACTAACTTTTGCTATAAGAAATGGCCATTTAAATTGTCGACGTAAATTTAAACCAAGGGTAACCATATTTGTACCATATGCTTTTATCGTAGTATAACTTGCCGAAAATAAAGTTTAATTAGAGGGAACTATAAAAGACATGCTTCGCACATATGGAAGTATACATACATCACTTCCACTATCTACTAAATACTGACATCGAGTAATAGGATCATTTATAAACAGGCGACTACTAGTATTAAATTGCAAATCACATCACGCCACGTGTGATTTGCTTTTTAGTTTCCCTGTCTCGAATATTTACGTAGTTCGATACATTGTGAAGTCCTTTCACCCCATATATACTGTGGTACCAACACACATTTTGACGTCTTTACCTCCAGGCCTGGGCGGGCGTTGCCCCCCCCCCCCATCACAATTAATAAGAAAAAAATTACATTTGTAACATCTTGTTTTTGAAAAAAAAAGCTTTCTTAAATTAAATATATAATAGTGTGTGACATTCTGTAAAATGTTCATTACAAACATAATATTTTTTTTCAAATAAATTTCAAAAATCTGTCATACAGATAGGGAGTTTCTACTAGGGATGAGCTTAGCAGTTACTCTGAAAGAACGATAGTTATTACGATTGTTATTTTTGACAAATAACATTTACTGTTAACTGTTAAGTGTTTTTAGAAAGGGGGAAATATAAGTGTAACTAAATAATATCAAAATTGCATGTCCGACAAAAAAATTATTTAAAAAACAAAACGTATTTTAAACCAAAACTTTTTATTTTGTACAAGATGGTATAATTTTAAGGACATTATTTCATGTTTTATTTTTGGTAAACAGTATATGAAAGTATTTTAAATATTAAAAAAAGCATGGAAACAAATTAATGCATAAATTAGAAAGTAATGATAAATTAATAATTTTATATTGAGTTGATCCATCTTTTTTAAACATATTTTTCATTTTTTCGATCGTTAACTTTTTAAGCGATTGATATAATTACAGTAAAGTAGGCTTTTCTACATGTTCAAAAAAAAATATTGCCATTTTCTTTCTGCCAAAAATATGTGCATAAAAGTTCTACGCCAGCGTTTCTCAACCTTTCAGTATTCGAGGCCCAGTTTTCAATCATAATTTTCATCGCGCCCCCCGCTTACAATAAAATGTATACAACAATAATGTATATTGAGTATTTTGGATTCTGTTTTTAAATTATTTTTAACTAACTGCCAAAACAAGATTAAAAGCGAGCCAACGTTGGCTAGAAACCACATCTGGCATTTTGCCAAGCGGGTGGTGAACAGTTGAAGCGAATGAAAGCGGGGAAAATTTAAATATTATATTTGAAATGAAAGCCAAACAGGGAGATAACGTTAAAAGAATATGAAAGTAGAAAAATTCGTTAATGAAAGTTAACCTAGACGGGGTGAGCTAAATTTAGAAACTGGGAATACATTTTTTCGAATAATAAAAGAAATAAAACAGAAGCGTGACTAAACAAAAGAGAAAAAAATCAGTAATGTTTGTGGAAGGGAATCCACACGACCGATACAGTCTCGAGCATGCACAGAGCAAATGTTTTCTCATAGGAAGAAGGAAAATGTTCGATAACACAAGTTTGAATTCCAGCCAGTCTCATTCGATTCGATCCTTCTATCTCTATCGAATCTATCGTGAATGTGTATGTTATATATTTTTTCGTATTAATTGCAATTCACCATATTAAATATTCACGGCAGCAGATTTATGCAGACTCATGGATAAATTTTTAAGCGGAAGTAAGCGAGCATTAGACGATAGGCAAGCATCAACAAGTACACAGACAAGCGTGGTTCCGAAAAAAAAATCAAGTAAATATTCTCAAGAATACTTAAATTTTGGGTTTACCAGTACTGAAGTAAATGAATAAGAAAGGCCCCCGTGTATCATTTGCTCAAAGATATTGGCCGCAGACAGCATGAAACCCAATAAACTTAAGCGACATTTGAAAACACTTCATAGTAAGTACGTCAACAAACCCAGAGAATTCTTCGAATTAAAATTAAAATCATATAAAAAGCAAAAAGCAATTTTTAAAGAAACTTTGTCTGTAAATAAAAAAGCTTTAATTGCATTTTACAAAGTTTCATATAAAATAGCCAGATGTAAAAAACCTCACACCATTGGTGAAGAGCTTATTTTGCCAGCCGCAATTGAGATTGTAGAAACTATGTTCGGAGACCCAGAGAATTCTTCGAATTAAAATTAAAATCATATAAAAAGCAAAAAGCAATTTTTAAAGAAACTTTGTCTGTAAATAAAAAAGCTTTAATTGCATTTTACAAAGTTTCATATAAAATAGCCAGATGTAAAAAACCTCACACCATTGGTGAAGAGCTTATTTTGCCAGCCGCAATTGAGATTGTAGAAACTATGTTCGGAGACCCAGAGAATTCTTCGAATTAAAATTAAAATCATATAAAAAGCAAAAAGCAATTTTTAAAGAAACTTTGTCTGTAAATAAAAAAGCTTTAATTGCATTTTACAAAGTTTCATATAAAATAGCCAGATGTAAAAAACCTCACACCATTGGTGAAGAGCTTATTTTGCCAGCCGCAATTGAGATTGTAGAAACTATGTTCGGAGACCCAGAGAATTCTTCGAATTAAAATTAAAATCATATAAAAAGCAATTTTTAAAGAAACTTTGTCTGTAAATAAAAAGCTTTAATTGCATTTTACAAAGTTTCATATAAAATAGCCAGATGTAAAAAACCTCACACCATTGGTGAAGAGCTTATTTTGCCAGCCACAATTGAGATTGTAGAAACTATGTTCGGAGATAATTTTTCAAAACAATTGCAGTCCATACCTCTTTCAAATGATACTGTTGCTCGTCGAATTGGTGATATAGCTGAAGATGTACAGTGTAAGCTTTTCTCGAAGTTGCGTGACAAATTGTTTTCAATACAGCATGATGAAGCAACAGATAGTAATAAAGATGCTCATTTAATTGCCTATGTTCGAAACAGTGCTCGCATTATTTGCTATTTTAAATGATTTTATGAACGAGGCAAACATAGAATGAAAAAATTGCGTCGGAATATGCACCGATGGTGCTCGTTCAATGTCCGGAAGATTCCAAAGTATACAAGTACTTATAAAACAATTATCGCCTCAGTGCGTCTGGACACATTGCATGATCCACAGAGAAGCATTGGCTTCGAAACAAATGAGTCCTGGTCTGAATATTGTGTTAACTACGGTTGTAACCGTAGTAAATTATATAAAAATGAGACCCTGAAATTGAGAATCTTTTCCGCACTTTTTAAAGACATGGGTTCGGTACATTCAGCGTTACTATTTTATTGCGAGGCAAGATGGTTATCACGTGGGAAATTTTTGCAACGTGTTTACGAATTAAGAGAAGAAATCGCCATTTTCCTAGAAGAAGAAAACAGACCAGAAGCCGAGAATTTTCGCGATGGTTTATTTGTGATGAAATTGAGCTACTTGGTCGACATATTCGAGAAATTAATTAACTTGAATCTTCAACTCGAAGGAGCAAATACACATATGTTGGATACCAGTGATAAAGTTAATGCTTTTTGTAGAAATTTGGAATTGTGGAGCAGAAATTTAAAGCAAAAAAAAACTAACAATGTTTGCAAATGTGGATGATTGTACTAAAACTTACAAGGCTGAAGAAGAACATATAAAAATTGTTTTTGTAATCATTGAAAATCATTTAGCCATGCTGGCAAAGAATTTTAAAAAGTATTTTCTTGCTGACTACAAACTGATAGCAAGTTACGAGTGGGTTAGGGATCCATTTCATAAGACTCCCGAAGGACTCTCAATTGATGAGGAAGAAAAATTCATAGACTTCACGACAAGTGGCGAGACCAAAAGACAATTTAGAAATAAATCACTATTTGAATTTTGGGCAGGAGTAGAGGATGATTTTTCTGCACTAAAAACAAGGGCATTTCGTATTCTATTACCATTTTCAACATCCTACCTTTGTGAAACTGGATTTTCTGCTGTGGCTTCTTTGAAGACAAAATATAGATCTCGGCTAAATATAGAAACAGAACTGAGAATGGCTATTTCTAATATTAAGCATTCCTTCGAAAAACTTTACTCTGCAAGACAGGCCCAAGGAAGTCACTAATAATTATTAAATTTGTTTTTAATTCAGTATGTTTTGATTAGGTAAGTTTTAATTTAGTAAGTTGTTTTACTTTATTTGTTAAATATGTCGAAATGTATTTTGTTTTCTATGTGTATATGTGCTTTCCTTTCAGTCAGTTAATCAATTTTTTTAAATAATATTTTCTCTTGGATATTCTTGCGCCTCCCCTCTAGTGTGCTCGCGCCCCCTAGGGGGGCACGCCCAACAGGTTGAGAATCGCTGTTCTACGCAAAAACTATATTCAATGCATTTAAGTAAGATGTGAAAAATGCATATTTACAAATGCAAAAAATTATATTAAAGTCAATGGGAATATATATTTTTAAGGCTATATATATAGTCAACAAAATAGAATCGACAGAGTACTTACTCAAATTCAATATCCCCATGCTTAATAGCCCCCCCCCCCCCCCCCCCAAAAAAAAAAAAAAAAAAAAACAGTTTAAAAGAAAAAAAAGCACCCGCACAAAGCCTAGATACCAATGCCTGCCTATAAACAATAAACTTTCCCACCATTGAGAGAGAGCGCTTAGTGATTCATACTAACACCTTTCTACCAGCGCCGAATTAAAAAGAAAGGCATTCCCCCTCCTGCGCTTTTCGCAACCTCTAATGCCATTCATGAATTATCCTTATCAATGTCACGTACACATTTCCAAAACCCAGTCTCGTTCAAGTAAATAACAACGAAAGCAAAAATCCAGCAAATACCAATACGCAATATAACTAATGAACGAAAACCGCCATCGTTTTTATTAAAAAGGTTTATCCTACGCCCGTGTATCATAATAAAATAGTTATTACATCTGTCCGATATTCTTGGATCAAATGGTTATTAAAATATTTTGAACGATGCAAAAAATCTTTCAGTAATTATCTTCGCCAATAATGATTTAATCGCCATAAAGAAGGGTATCGTGATCAAAAGATATAATCAAGATACTTATGACTGCAGTCCTAGGCCCCTGATCTCGATCCCAATGGAATTTTATGTGGTCCACGATAAAATGTAATAATCACTGCCAATAGGTTCCATTGAGCAAGTTAGTTTCAAAGACCGGACAGCTGGTAAAATTATACAGCATCATCTATTGATCCTGTAAAGAACTTATTTGATTCGACTTAAAAATATTCTTTTTCGAGGGTTTGGAGAACTATTATTTCTCAAAAATAATATTTTTAATTATAGGAAATTAAAATAGTGATATTTTTAAACTGTTATTCAAAAATCGCTCATTCCTGGTTTCTACAAAGTGTCGATGTGCTGTCGTAAGGAAAGCGATTTTTTGTTGCCTGGTTTATCGCTCGACAGGCGCCCTGTGGTGGGATAGCAAACACATTTTCCAAGCCCCACTTTCTTAGAAGAGAAACCGACTTAACATAGCAGCTTAAACATAGCAGCTTTATGTAAATTGTTGAGTGTCTAGCGATCGTTCACACAAACATTTACATTCTCTCTCTGGAGTTAATTGAACACCCGCTGCGATAACTAGGATCACCCCATGGGGCAACTTAGGCCCTGAGGCCCTATCGAAGTCGGACGATACCCATCTTATAGCATGTGTGAGATACCCATAGCCCTGCAAACATACTCAATTAACAAGCGAGTCTAAACACCAGTCAACGCATCCTAGAGAAGATTCTCTATTTGCGCCAGTCAACCACTGCTTTTTTTTTTACTGGAGACCTAGGTCTCTAAGGTCGATTTTATAAGCTGATAAATTAGTCTATCTTTGACTTTAACACACATTCACACAATGTAGAGTTTTCTTAAAACAAATATATTTGAGAGAAGAAAAATTTTGAGTGGAAAAGTTCCACAATTGTACAAATACAAATCTTGAAGACCAACAACAGACTCGAGATCCAACAAGGTTAGTCTTGGTCTAGTTTAATATATTCTAAAAGTGTCTTTATTTCTCAATGTATATATAATATGTATATATACATGTTTTTATGAAATGCTAAATAAGAAGGAGAAAAATTAAAAGTAAGAAACTTTTAATTTATATTACAATTTAAAATGCTTATATTTTGTGTTAACTGAAATATATATATATATATTTTTAATTTAGTAACATATTTTAATAATATAGGCTCCTATAGTCCTATATGTTAATTGTTTTGTTTCAGGAAACATCTTTTCATGACGATGTCAATTTATATTTTACATTTGAACTACCATAATAATGGATATCAATTAAAGAATGTTTAGCATATTTTAAAAGTTATATATATTTTAACGTATTCCGGTATTGAATTATTCATCAAAAAAAATCATTTGTCAAAAATGTTGGTATAATTATTGTCAACATATTTTACTTGTTAATTAAAATACTTTAAAATATTTTGCATGAAATTAATTTGTAAATATTTAAAGTGGCCGACATGTAAGATATTGCGAAAGATTTTAAATTAGCTGCTCACTTAGTAACTGCCCCATCACCCCTAGGATGGTACGAGCGGTGCGACTGCACCGGTGCGCAACGCAACCTTTTTTTGGGGGGAGGGGGGGGGGGGGGGAGCTATGCACAGAAAAAAAACTAGAGCTGTTTGTACACTTAGTTGGTGTCATTTTTACTAAACATCAATATTAGGGTATAATATTAATATTACACATTACTTAGTATAATGAAATGTTTATTCGATTGTCATGATTATTTGCAGATTTACTTAAGGATTAACAACTACACGCTGTAAAATATTTCCTTGTTTATATTCTTTATGTTTGTATTTTTGGAAGGGGATAAAACACTATACTCTATTTACTATTCACTATTTAGAGTTCATATATTATCTTTCTTTTTAGAAAAAAAAAGTAAATTTTTAGAATTTTAAAGGTTAAAAAAAAGGACTGATATCCCCCCAAAAAACTTTAGAAAGTAAAAAAACGTTAAGCCCTCCCACCCCCCTCCCTGTGACTAAAAAAGTTGTGATATAAAAAACAAACAAGCCAAGAGCTCAACCCTGCACACCCACTCACTAGCCTTCTCCCGGAAAAAAGCTGCGCTCTCTTTTCTTAGCTCGATTAAAATTTATGTTCTATAAAATTTCGAAGATTTTTTTTGGGGGGGGGGGGGACGCTTAGCGTTTTTTACTTTTCTAAAGTTTTTTTGGGAGGATTCGCTCTACTACAGTCCATTCATGCTCGAAGTAGACAACATCGCTTCCATTCCCGTACTGCGGTCCTTCTAAACTTGTCCTTACGACCCTTTCTATTTATGCCTTTCGACCATAGATTAATAATTAAATGTGTTTATCTGGAATCAAGAAGTTTAGAAAATATTTGCAACTATTGCATTTTGTGTTGCACCTGTTATTTTTTCAGAATAATTTTTAAACTAATTAACAAAATATGAACACTTCATAGTTAATTTTTAATTGGCCACATATTACTGTATTTTCAGTTCATTGCCACCAGTTACCAAGTGTTAATAATGGCCGCCTAAGAGTGAACACAACATCTGTACACAGCACTGCTTTTTTAAAATGCCAAGATGGTTATACACCTGTTGGTGAAGACAAAATATATTGCTTGCCAACGGGAGAATGGAATGTAAACTCCCTCAATTGTACAGGTTTGCATTTTTAAGTTTCTATTTCAAGTTTAATTGGAATCTTCTATCGAAAACAAGAAAAATGCCACTAATTTGGTATACTACTAGGTTTCATCACTGATTGATGAAATTATGAACATTCATAAGTTCGCAATCGAGGACAAATGAACATATACAATTTTTTTTAAAGGTAAAACGTAATATCTGGGAGGAGAGTCGTATATCTCCGCCATTATGGTATCGTACTATCAGTCACGTACAATTTTATAGGGTTAAGTGGGGTAAAATGGATTTTGAAATTAAATTTAAATTACACATTGCTAAAACTTATTCTTAGATCTCGTTTATTTTTTTAAATTTACTTCGTTTATTGGAGTACATTTCAGAAAAAAATTAAATTTCTGGATGATTAAATTTCTGAAGTCCAACAGTCGATTTGTTTGAATATGTAAAAAATACTTACGAAAGTTTGATGCATGAATATTTCTATATACAAACTAGAAAAGTCGAATTATTTATTAATATTCCTGGGTTTTGTATATTAGATAATCTTTTCATTCCAATGAAAAAAATTCTACTTTAACTTAACGGTTTTTTTCAGTGATATTTGCAAAGCGGATAAATGGATAATCGAATTATGAATGCAAAACAATAGGAAATTTGGAAAAATTTAACGATCTTCCAAAAAAGTGCAATATTCTACAAAATTATGAATTTTGAATCTTATTGACAAGAATTAACTACAATATATTTAACACTGGTTATATGTTAACAGTGGCGGACTGGCCATACAGTTGATCTGGAATTTTCCAGCGTGGCCGGTTAATATTTTTAAAAAGTGGCCGGTGATTTCTTGAAAAGTAAAAAAATTATTTAATTAAAGCCAACACAGGTTTTTTCAATAATGTTTCAAATTTGAAAACAGGAAGCAATGGTACCTCTAAGAAACCGAAATTATTGCCTTATTTGAAACTACGCTCTAGCTGTGGCCTATGAGACTGCTTTTGACGTGTAGCCAGTTTCAAAGACGTCGAAACCTGAGAATGTAAAGGAGAGACCGCATATCAAAAGAAGGAAGTGGAAGCCACATGGCCCGGCCTCCACTTCCTTCTTTTGACCAATGCTTCTTGGGTGTAAGAAGGAAGAATTTTGGTCGAACAGGACCGTTGGTGGCTTCATCTTAAAAATCTTCTAACCGTATTGAAAATTCAAATATGTTAATTAAAAATATTAATTATTAACAAGGACTAAAATATTAATAAATTTAAAAATATTAATTAATATTAAAAACTTTTAATCAATATTAAAAACTTTTAATCAATATTAAAAACTTTTAATCAATATTAAAAACTTTTAATCAATATTAAAAACTTTTAATCAATATTAAAAACTTTTAATCAATATTAAAAACTTTTAATCAATATTAAAAACTTTTAATCAATATTAAAAACTTTTAATCAATATTAAAAACTTTTAATCAATATTAAAAACTTTTAATCAATATTAAAAACTTTTAATCAATATTAAAACTTTTAATCAATATTAAAAACTTTTAATCAATATTAAAAACTTTTAATCAATATTAAAAACTTTTAATCAATATTAAAAACTTTTAATCAATATTAAAAACTTTTAATCAATATTAAAAACTTTTAATCAATATTAAAAACTTTTAATCAATATTAAAAACTTTTAATCAATATTAAAAACTTTTAATCAATATTAAAAACTTTTAATCAATATTAAAAACTTTTAATCAATATTAAAAACTTTTAATCAATATTAAAAACTTTTAATCAATATTAAAATCTTTTAATAAATTAAAAAATTTATTAATAAACTTTATATAAAGAGTTAAATATTGATATTATTTATTATTTTGTTTTCAAATTATGGGCTTATTATTTTATTAACAAACATCAGTTTCAAAATTTTTTTTGGTGGCCGAAATTCAAAATTTTCCCGGGCTGTTTTTGAGTGCCAGTCCGCCCCTGTACGTTAATATAATTAAGTTACATACTAGTTTTTCTAGGCAAACTGTCAACGAAAACACATTTTGATAACAAAATGAACGTTATTTGCTGGAACAGTTAGAACATAAAGAGAAAGTTTTTAATGGATTAAAAATTTGTCTGTGGAAAAAATTAAAATTAACGTAAATACAGCATAGATTCCTGAATCCAAATAAATCATAAATTATACTAGCATGTGTTCTTTTTTTTAAGATAATAAATAAAAAAAAGGTTGATTTTTCAAAATGGAGGATTGCAATTAACTTTTAGAAAGACTGTTACAAAAACAGTCCCTTAATAATCAAACATACTGAGTTTTTAAGAGTTGATGATTATTATTTATTCTATTTTATTAAATTTACTAATTTGATATTATTTTAAATAATGCTTTCTTACACGAATAATTCAATGATTCCTACTGGTTACCCATTTTTACGCATCTATGAAACGAAGTAGGTGACATTAGAAAAATAATTATTAAAAATATTTAAAAACCTTGTAATTGAAAAAATAAAGGACAGTGTTCCCAATGAAAAAGTAAACATTTTTGTAAAACATTGCACTTTTACAATCATTTTCAAAAAAGAAATTTGAATTTGAATGTGAAAAATCGTATTTTATTACCCATTATCGCTCACCTTACCCTATATGTCTAGTTTATAAAAATATGTTGCGTATATTTTTATCAGAATGGTCGTAAAGTTTTTCAAATGTTATTTTAAAAAAATTTAAAACGAAGTATTTTTACAGCAATAAAATGTGATGATAACCCCAGAATTCGTAATGGTCAAGGAATTCTACTAGATCAATCTAGCTATTTGGGTTCCAAGTTACAAGTTATATGCGATCCTGGCTATATTGCTATAGAATCGAAATTACGAGAGTGTCATGAAAACGCAACCTGGGGAAATTTAGACATATGCGTTGGTAAGTAAAAATGAATATTAAATGCAGAAAAACACCTAAATAGCAGTAAGAAATCTATTAAATCTCACAAAATATTTTTCTAGCAATAAAGTGCATATAATGAATAATAAAAAACTTAGAATTAAGAGCACCATTTTCGAAGTTTTTCAATAAAAGCATATCTAGTCGTTTATATATGTGACGAATGTATGTTACTCGAATAATCACCAGGTCCTCTTAAAAGTAGTGCTGTTAATTTATTACCTACTATGAAATCATTTTTCATATACATCACAACTTTCAATTGATTGTTAAAATGTACATTTGAACAAAACTAGACAAAATTGACAGTTGTAGTTCTGGTAGTTAACTCATTTATTATAATTGTAAAAAAGTAGTGCAAAATTAAGAAAACTCATTCAAAAGAAATACTATTACAGTTAAAAATATAGGGTAATCATAAAGTAACTTTGCCGATATACGTGTCCCTTGCGGTCGCAAAGATCAATCAAATTCAAGATATAGGTATTTCAAAGTAAGCGCTTCGCAGGTCCTGATTACCGAATAGTTCCGTGAAGCCCAGGCTTACACTTTACATTTTTGACGGGCCCCCAAACCACATATTTTATACTATAAATATTTAACACCCTATAAAAGTTTACTACAAAATTTACCTTAAAAAATGCATTACAAACTTTAGGGGGAAAAAGTTGCCACTTGTGTTAAATTTGTTAGAATATCGGGGGGGGGGGGGAAATCAAACCATACAGATTATTAGGAATACTTATTAATATATATTGTTATATTATTTATAATGTGTTTAATTTTAATGCGATTCAGAGGCAATGATTTTAGTGCGTGTAATCGTTTGATTGTTGTAAAACGTCCCAGGGACAATTTTAAAGTAATGGGGCCCCCATTTGAAGACGGGCTTCCCTTGCGTCAATGTCTTAATAGATCCCTGAACACTTGAGAATGATAAAATAAACAAAATCTAAGGTCACAAGGTTCTGGCTACAGCGACAAAATTTCGAAAATTTCCAATGGCAACGCCTATTTTTTTGCATTGCTAAGTGATGATGATGAGCGCAGTTAAAAACCATCATAGCGTTACAACGGTATCTGTAGCACTCAATACAAAGAATTGCGCCGATCACTTAGCAATGCAAAAAAAATAGTGTTGACACTTGAATAGTTTTAAATTCTGTCGCTGTAACCGTGAGACTTCGGTTTTTGTATTTTGATATATCTCGAATTCCATACCCATTTGTTTATGGACGCCAGGGGCTTGCACATCGGCAAAATTGCATTATGTCCATGCTGTATAATACTAGCCGTTAGTAAAAATAATACTTACTTCAAACTATACATGTGCGGTTTTTTGATATTTATTTAAACGTACATTCAAAAAAACATTTGCAAATCGAATAATTTGCACTTCAAAATTCAAAGTATTTTTCTTAGCACTCTTGGAAAAATAAGATAATTTCTATTTTCTCCATTAGTTTTGATTTTAAATTTACTAGCTTTATATTTAAAAAAATATTATTTAGAAATCAATTGTGGACCATTTCTTCTTGGAGTATCCGAGGGTGAACAATGGATGTCTTTATACGGAAAGACTTCGATTCGCGTATTAATATGCGACAATGGATATTATATTGAAGGATCGCCCGCCGTTACACAATGCTTACCAAATGGTTCATGGAGCTACACAACTGCTGCATGTAAAAGTATGTAAACAGTTTTAGAATATTTTTTTGTCATAATCCACAAACGACCAGCAATTAAGAATGAAGAGTATAGTAACTACTGTTATTTAATTAAATTCTTTTACTTAATCTTATTAATAAATAGGGTTACTGAAATATTTTTAAGTGAAATTCGTCTGAGAAAAGTTATGTAATGATATCAAACGTTATTCTAAAAATTTTCAAAGTGCAAATTTACTTACCAATAATGGAACCAAATTTAGTGAACCAACTCCATCATTTCTCAAATATCTTGAATATGATTTAATTCCTAAAAATATTAAGTGAAAAGAGCATGTTTATTCAATAATGGGTGTTATTTTATGGTTAAACATGACCATCATTAATGTTTTCTAACCTTCAAAAATACTATCCACACTACCCATAGCTTTCATTCTTCAATTTTTCTACATGAAACACCTTCGTCTTATTATACAAAATAGAAGAGTTCCAGACTCCATTTATTAAAAAATAAAGTCCTTGCAATGTAATTTACAGCGAGACTTAATAATTTAATATTCTTTATTTGGTAGAAGATATAAATAATGCTTTAAATTATTGCAATAACATTTCAAACAGTTGCGTTCGGTCTACAATATCAATGTAAGCATTGCTTGCTTTAGAAAAAATAAATGACAATTTAATATTTCCTGAAAAAATATACACTCACTCCCAAAAGTTAAGCACGCAGTGGTAAAAAGCGGAAAATCGACAAGTACTGCTTTGATTGACAGCGGCAGGAAATTAGCAAATATGTTAATGTGCATAAAATAAAACAAAAAATTACATGCAAAGATGAAAAGAATATTGAATTTTTTCATAAGTAATAAGATGATGTTATATCAAGCCATTAACAAAATTATGTTTAAAGCCAAAACAAGCAAAACTCACATTAATAGCATATGTGAGCACCCCAAATCTGAATACAAAAAGTTTACAGCGTGTGACCATGCTTTCCATGAGGTGATCAACCACCGCAGCGTCAAGTAATCGCCATTCATCTTGTAAAGCAGTTTGCAACTCTGTGTGAGTGGCTGAGGTTGGGAAACGTGTACACACAGCACGGCCGTGGGCATTGCAAAGGTTTTTAATAGGATTAAAGCCGGGCGAGTACGCCGGCCATTCCGTACGCGCAATTCCCTCGCTCTCCAGGCACTCATTAACGAGGACAGCTCTGAGGACGCGCGTTATAAACCATTAAAACGAAAGCATGACCAACTGCTGCAGCGAATAATCTCACAGTGGGGTCTAAGACTTCATCCCGATACCGGACAGCCGCCACAGAACCCCGTCTAAAAATGTGCAGGTCGGTGCGGTATCCCAACGAAATCCCTGCACACCATGATGCTTCAACCTCGGAATGCGTAATGTTCAGTGATGTTCTTGGACAGAGTGCGCGCGTGCCTTGTTCTCTTTAAATCCTTACACGCTTGTCATCTGGTTGCAAGGCAAATCTTGACTCATCCGTGAACATAACGGTGCCCCAATCAGATACAGTCCAATTAACATGTTGCGACACCACTTTAATCGTGACCCTCTCGGAACACAAACTCGGGGTACCTGGGTGTGAAATCTATTCATGTGTATAGCCTTCGGCGCACAGTAGTGGCAAATATCGTCTTACCAATGGACGCGTTGCAACCATAGATGTTACACGTGTGGTGGGCGCTCTTCGATTCCGCTTGACTACAACAGCAATATATCGATCTTCCGCGGGGCTCGTAACCATTGGACGACCGGCTACAGGTCTTTGGACAACAGTTTGGCTCGTATGGAATTGTTTCCATAATCATAAAATTGCGTAATGATGAACGCCGAAGAAAAGAGCAACATCTGTGATTAATTGTCCTGCTTCAATACGTCCACAGCACGAATGCGCTCAGAATCTTCCATTCGTCTTCTTGAAGCCATAAAATAAGTCTGCCTTGAAAACAAATCGTAAGAAAGTTCTAAACACTTTTTATTAGCACTTACATGCAACTAATGTAACCCTTCACAATGCTGGCTTCTTATACGACTGCCTTTTTTTTTTGCATATTTCGTAACACGAAACCGTGATTGGCTGTCACATAACATATTTGCATACTTCCATTTAACTCCGCAGCGAATTGCAGCTTCTCCAATTCTGATTGGCTTCCGGAAATTAATATTTTCCTCTGCGTGCTTAAATTTTGGAAGAGAGTGTAAATAACTGCTATTTCAAGCATTTTATTTAAAGTACTTTATAAAATGCTTTAGAGTTATCGTGCTGCCCTCTATGAGCAAATAACAAAACAGGAAACACACCCTACCAAAATTATGACTGTGGTTAAATTATAAGTTAAGAGAAGATCAAATCGTTATCTAGATGCGAAATATGTCAAAATCGTCTAAATATTTTCCTTCTTTATTAAACGATAGGTCAAAATCGCAGTAAACGTAATATGTTCTTTTGTCACCAATATCTTTTTCTCAAATAGATTACTATCCACAGGTGGCTGTAGTGATGCAAATACTAAAAATCACTGTTTGTTGTGTATATTAAATTAGAAAAAATTATTATTTGCAGAGTATGAAACATGCTTTTTTTTTATTATCAGCAGAATTCAATTTGGGTTGAATTTCAGTGAAAAAAAATTTATTATGACTGGATATTTTAAAAACGACTTTCCGAAAGGGGATTGGGATGACAAAATCGACTGCAATGGGGGGATGAGAAGCCTCAAACGACTGATACAAGGTGGTACCAGCTGTTTTTGAAAGCAGTGTACCATTGCTCAATGCCAAAATAGATTGCTCGAAGGGGAGGAGAAGCCCCAAACGACTACTCCAAGGGAGTACCAGCTCTTTAGGGGTATCATGGCAAGTTACAGTGTGTCATTGGCAAGCTTTTCTTATTTACTATCAGCAGAAAGATGAAATTTTATTTTTAAGCTAAAATTTTACACATTACGCCAGAATAAAATATACCAGGGTTGCTAATTCATTTAGCACGTCAAGGTTACAACAAAAAATACTTTTTGCGGCAATTTTGACACATCAAAAGGCGAATTTCTTGCATGCCCATCCAGATGTGTCTAAAAAAATAATGTTGTTAAATATATATATTATTAATTAATATAGTTTCTGAAAATTTAAAAAAATTAAGTGACAACTTTAATTTAATAAAAAATATCCAATAGTGGTTTTTCAAATTTTCATTTTACCTGTGAAAAACACTATATTTTCATAAAAATTCTGTGGGATAGGAAACCCTGAGATTGTCTTCTACCTTCAATTTTTGTTATGAAATTAGATACTTTCAGTTATGGATGGACAAACATAAAAGAATGAGGCCAAAGAATAGTAAAGTACAATAACGGCCCTAGAACATTTTCTAAGTGGTGCAAGATCTCTTAGTTAACCCCCCCCCCCACACCATTAATTTCAGATCACCTTTTATACAGTCAGTTAACCGATTAATTAAGCGACATATAGCCTACATTTTGTTTATTAGTAGGTATTATGGTATGTGTTTTGGTTTAAAAAAAAAAACTACCTTACAAATAGATTTTATTAAACAGTGGATCTCAATTACATAAAAAAAATACCAGTGCAGTCACACTGCCCAGGGCCCTGGTAAGTTATAAGAAATCAGTTCCTCTTCAACATAAAATAAAGTGGATTTTCTTTAAGAATTATTATTTTAAGCTTGCTAAGTTTCATTAATATCGGTTCAATGGAGACAAAGATTAGCGAGAACAAAATTTGGCTTTAGCAGCAGTTGGAAAAATACACGTGGAAGCAGTTTTATTTATGTAACTAATCTTCTTATTAATATATCGAAAAAACTCGATGTTTAAAAACTTCTTTCGAACAAAAACTATTATTTTATTGAGTTTTATAATTAAAGTTTTATCAATGGTTTCCTAGGCTCGAGCAATCAACCCCCTCCTAACACACCTTGTATTAGTATAGATGAGGTAGAGCCTTTAAAATGCATATAATATAAATATAAAGGGAATTTATTTCAATAAATTAATGATTATTAAAATTTCTATTTAGAATTCTCAACAAATGATGGATGGAGTACTGAATGGGAACCAAGTACACTATTTAGTAGGTATTCTTGGGAAACTCAATGTATATAGTAAAAACTCAATGTATATAATAAATGGCCTTTTGAGTAATTTTTTTAAAATAAAATTTTTGTAGTGTCAGCAGTTGCTGTGGGTGCAGGAACAGCTATCTGCATTGTTTGCTTATTTCTGAGCTTTCTGATTGTGAAGAAAAGGTATGTTTTAAAATAACTTTTAAGAATGGAGGCTCATATTAAAAGAAAAATGTATGTTTAAAATATAACATTTGAGCGATTGTAAATTAAAAATATGATTGGATTGTTTAAATGCCTCATGTTAGAATTTAGTAATATGAATATTATTAAGTTGATAAAAAAAATGTGGCAGGCAAAAAAGTAATACTTTTAAGTAAATATGAAGAATGTCTTACAATACGCAAATGCTTATATAATAAAAAATGCAAGATATAATAAAGCTGTTTTTTTAAATAATATTCTTACGCATTAATATTCTTATTGACCCAATAGAAAATAAGATTGGGGCTATTTAAAAATGCTCTAATATTTAGATTAATGATAGCACAAATATTTACAAGATATTAGAATATTAATTAAATTTTGAGTGTATTATTATATAGGTGATAAAATACTTAACAATTTAAAACCAAGTAAAATGTTAATTGACATAGGATCACTACTTGCATGTTACACCACAGCATAAAAATTAAAGTGCAATTATTAACAGTTCATATAAAATTTTACAGAAAGCAACCCAAAAGAAATACTGCAGTATTTCATGTTGGAGTAGCAGACTCTTTTCTATACACGGATGGAATAATAGAGCAAGAGTCATGCAAAAACACCTACGAAGATGTCATTGAATTAAGGCATAACTCCTTTAATGAAAATCCACGTAAGCCAAGCATTGCTCTTCCTCATTTACCAATTGATGCTGATCCCGTTTATGCACAACCCTTTGAAATTGCTGGTGTTGGAAGAGCAGCAACTGCGAATATGACAGACATATACACAGCTCATATATATTCTGAACCAATTGATTCTCATAAAACATTAGGAGTAAATATGTATAACAATGTGGCAGAAACTTGGTTAAAAAGTGGAGCAAAGAAATTTGGACGGAAAATGAGTCTTCCTGGACATTCTTCATTAACAGAAGATTCTATGCTGGCAGCTAGTCCAAACATTGCAGTTTGCAAACCTGTATTCCATTCAACAAATGTGAACCCCATCAATGCAATACATGAAAATTATGAGAAAACTGATTTTGAGATTGAAAAACAAGATAAACTTGAGTTGATAAGCAACTCAATTTATTCTGGTGCTAATGAAGGAAGTTTTAGTTCGTGCAAAGACATGGATCACCTTCAAATGATCGATAATGACATTTATCAAGGTGATTATTTTTCTAATGTGTAACCATTAGAATGCTCATATAAATAAATGCATTTATTTTTCTATTTAATTTGGTATATGTATAAAACCATTGTTATCACAGGTTAACAATCTTAGATTTTGACCTTTATATATTTCTAAACACTGTTATATTTATAATTATATGATCCATTTCCAGATACTTTTAATACATTAAGTAATAATTTTACAACAAATAAATTTATAACTACGATTGCTATAACAGTGCTTTTAAAGTTCTACATGCATAAACATTCGATTTTCTATCGATTGAGACCAGATGTATTAACTGAGCTATATTTCTCTGAATTATAGTTGGGAATGGATCACACTCAAAGCCTAACTATCCTGGTATCCAATGTAGCTGATTTTAAAGGCATTTCATATCAAAAGAGTATTTTTGAGTTGAAAAAAACACTAAGTAATTAAAAAAATTTCACTGTTGTAAAATATGCTTATTTGTTGATGGTAGATACTGATATTTACAGATTAATTTTTCTGAGACACTTAACTTTAATTCCATGTGATGTAATACAGAAATAAAATGAAATTTTAATATTAATCCAATTTCTGTAATTTTAATCCTGAGCATTGAATAGCACAAAAAAAATATGGAGGAAAGGAAACGTACAAGTACTTACAGTATAAACTTTAATGTAAAATCTCATTTAACAAACCTTTTCAATATTGTCTTATTAAAATGTGGAACATTTATAGTAAATTTCTTTTTAATTGTAGTATGTGGTTTTAAGAAATATGTATAATACATAGATAACAAGTACAAAATCAATTTCGAATTTGACTGTTTTAAGGGATGCCTATGTATGTAATACTCAATAAATAATCAATGAATATGGTAGTTATTGGATGAACAATGAACATGTAGATATTGTACAGCATACTCTTGTAAATCCATTAATATTATTTATAATGAAAATCAAATGCAAACCATCATAGTTGTTATGGTTTTAAATAAAAGGTAACAGGTAGCATTAAAAAAATTAATGTGTTTTTAATTTTTGATCTAAAATTAATTATAATAAAAACTATTAAAATATATTACATACAAAACTTCATAAACAAGGAATTAGAATTGACTAGTATATAAAACAATATAAATGGAAAAGGCACAAATTTCATAAATGCAGTTTAAAATTTCAAAAATACAAGTCATAAATATTTTCATTTTCAAATTTTGATTGAGTAAAAAGATCTTATATAATCTTGAATAGAAGTGACATAATATAAATAAAACATTTAAATAAAAAGATATTGGACACAAATAAATATCTGATTTAAAATATCCCACTACTTGTACTTCCACAAAAAACCTCGCTTAAAACATCTCATTACTATAGTCACTTTAAAATTTTGACAGAAAATGTACATTTAAAAAACATTATTTTTTAAATAAAACTGAGGATAACAATTGATCACAATGAAAATAAAATACTCATTGAAGTAATTACCTATTTTATAAAAAAAAATTGTAATTAATGTGAAATACTTAAAATCTATTTTGATATAGAAATTGATTATTTAATTTATCTCACAAGACCATTCAGAGAAATTCCTTAAGCATGTCAATAATACACAAGAGTATCAAATATGTTAAAGCAGAGTAATTATACAACAAAGAGTATAGAAAGCATTTTGCAGAAGCATCATAGAAGTAAAAAAATATGGCAGTTACTTAATCTCAAAACACAATGCTTTTAAACATATATATATATATTTTCATATTTAAGCAGATTTAGTGTGGATGTTTAACCCAAGCATAAAATATCAGGCACATCACATGCATAAAATATCAGGTTCACTGATTTGCATTCATTGCAATACTAAACAATTATTAAAATTCATAAATAATCTCAAATCTATTGCTTTGAGATATAATTCAAAATCAATATTTATAAAAATAATCAATAATTAAATATTCTTCAAAATCATGTAAAAACTTATACAGTCAAAATAATTAGTAATAAAATAAACAGAACATATTTAAATAAAAAGCACGTTGAAAAATAATTGCTTAACATCTGTTGAAAATTATTAGATGTAAAACCAGAATTAATGAAAACTAGATAGAATATGTTAAAATGAATTATAAATATATGCATTGGACTAAATTTGTTAAAAGATAATAATTGTTCAAATTATTTAAAATATGCATTTTATTAACAAAATAATTGGGCTCGCATTACTTACTCAATGCATTCTTATGTGTTTAATAAAAAAGTGTTTTCTACTAACAAGAACACTGAAAGCATTTTGATAAAATATATGTGGATTTAAGTACAACTAAAGGCTTTCTGGCATGCAACAATGCATTATATAATTGACTAAAAAATCAGAGAAAAGGGTTCAAAAGTTAACTTTTTTTTTCTGAAGCGAAGTACTACTTCTTATGTCATTCACGCCTTTCTCACTCTAGCTACTTTATGAGTGCCTTTTATGAATCTCTTTTCTGTTTATATAACTTTACCAACCATTTTTTAATATTTTTTTAACTATTTGAGTATCAAAAATCAGCTAAAAATCAAACTAGACTTTGCAGCACAGCAAACTAGAATGCTCTAAACTATTTCTAATGTTTCAAAATTCAATAGTTAAAAGTAGGTATGTTCAAAGTAGCTATTTAAATATCAATAACTAATAAATACTATTTAAGATTCATTGATTGAATTGTAAAAGTGTATTAAACTAAACGAAATTAGTCTCTACTTCTACCAAATGTAGTGATAAAAATGAGTACCATATTGCTTAAAGAAATCACCTTATTTTAAATGGACCATGTTATGCAACAACCGGTCAACCCAAACAAATTTTCATTTTGAGAAAACTTGCTTTAAAGAAAACCATTCTATAGGAAATCCATGCTACAACAATTAGCTACTTTGTCCATTGTCGGCGCTATATGTCCAGTGTTACTGATTTTTTTAGCATAGAAAGTGAAACCTCAGGGTTACATTTACGTTCAATTAATTTTTTTTTCAATTTGTGAGTTAACCGGTTGTTATATAACAAAGTAAAACAATGCATTATACCACTTAATTACATAGGACACAATGGGGCAAACACCCAAAACTTCGTAAAATATGAAAAACTAGATTTAAAACAAAATTTTAAAATTGACAATTTAGGCCCGTTCTACACGAACAAGTAAAACGCATGCGAGTTTCTCAGTGATTCGCAAATTTATACCATGTAGTATGACCTCTCCAATCACCGAGAAGCTCACATGCATTTTACTCGTTCGTATAGAATGGGTCTTAGAGCACCTTTTCCTGATATAAATAACAACAAAAAATAGTAGATTGCAATTCAGTAAAAGCTTCAGAATTTCTCACCTGGCAGATAACGGCGTTTTCAGTGTTTATTTATTATGCTACTGGATCATTAGAGGTTGTTCTAGACAATAAATTTAAACAGTTGCACTCAAAAATTGCTGTACATTGCTAGTTTGTATTCTGAAATGCAAATTTTATAAATAAAACAAAACCATATAATAATTTTTTTATGGAAGTTCATTTAAAAATACTAAATTTATATGAAGAAGGGAACTGCCTAAACAAGTAATATACCAATAATACATTAATAGAATGTAATATTCTTCTAAACATAAACAGTAAGATATTGTAATAATCAAATAAAATAAGTATTTTGGCCAACATTCAGATTATTTGCTACATGGAACTACATATTTACATTACTGCCTTGCTTAGGATTTAGGCAATTCAAGATTTTTATACATGGACATATGGTGTCACATCCTGAAATTATCTATTTATTTCTACCGAGCAATATTTGAACATGTTGACAATTATTATAAAATAACAGCAACAACTCAATAGATATAAGCTAAACACATTAATTGTTTTTCTATGTACATATATGCAATTTACTACTGAAGACAGATTAGTGAAAATGATTATGTATTTCTCAGACATGATACAGGCTAAAAGCAAAAAAAGCAGAATATTTTTCAAAGAGAAAATTTTAAAGTTTCTCAATTTTGTAGAGTTCTTTTAAAAAAGTTTTTTCAATCCCAAATTTCATTTTATGAGATGCACAAATTTTCTTTAGAGATAAATTATTCTGAGCTTTTTTAGTTTAGCCAACTAGTATAATGAGAAATTTGAAAAAGGAAGAGAAGTTTCAAATAAAAACATTTAATTTAATACAATATATAAACATTTAAACAAATAGAAAACATTAGAATATAAATGCCAGCCGAACAAAAATAAATAAGCTTCTTTCTTACAAAAATCAATTTTTATTCTAAATGTCAGGTCCTAAACTTCAATTTCATAAATTAAATTATATTTTAGAAAAATTTAATGCAATTTCGTTAACTAGTGCAAACCAAATTATTATTAAATAGGAAGTAGTGAAGTATAAGCATTTATTTATCAGATGCAAAAGGATTTTAAGTCTTTCAAAGGAGATCACAGCACAGCAGATCATGTTTCGTGTATTTCTACAATTTAAAAGTTTTTATGAACGAAAAAAATATTAAAACAGTGCCATTTGGAAGTTGCATTCGCCAGGTGCAACGGAATTAGAGTTATAGCCATCTCAATTGTCAAATTATATAATCCCTGTTTAATTAAGATCACAAATATTTCCACATGTTAAAGATTCTACATTCTTGAGAAATTATTCGTTTTTCTAGATTGAGTATCGATTCTTCACAAAATAACAAACTGAGATCTTTCAAGTGTCTTATAATAATGAAATACCATTGACTAAAAAATTGGAGAAAAGGGTTCAAAAGTTTTTTTTTTTCCGGAAGCAAAGTACTACTTCCTATTTCATTCACGCCTTTCTCACTCTAGTTTTTGCTGATTTACTCCCGCTTATAACTACCAAAAGTGAGCGAGCCCTACGTACCTTATATTTTTAAAAATATTTAAACTTTATCAAATGTGTTTAAACTTGAAATTTTGTGCTCAAAATGAAATCCAGAATTCTGCAATCTGAAATTTTTAATGCATCCGGTATTCTGAATTCAAAAATTAAAAAAACTAGGAATTCCGGGTGAGACCCGGAAAAATAGCATCTCTGAAAGAAACAACTACACTTTCTCAGAACTCTCTCTCCCTATCTGCACTTCTCTTCCATTTTCTTATTACAAACTGGTTTAAGGGGTGCATTCCAACACGATCTTTTCGTGCATTCGGATTTACCTTTCTCTATGGACTATTTCTCCGAAAACTTCCTCGTGCATCAGGCATGATCACTCATATAGACATACCGAAATTTTAATGCAGATTTGCCTTAATCCCAGGAATGTTAAAATTGAAATCCGAAAAAGCGGAAATCTGCATTTTAGTGGAATTATACCATGTATGATTGCTGTTATAGGTTAAAATAAATGTAAAACTACCTAATGTCATGTTTTTGATGTTCATGATGGTCGATCAAAAAAGTTACGAAGTTTAATAAGACAAATGCAGTAATATACTTATGATACATAAAATGATTAGGCACTATTATTGTAAGAAAATTACTAGGCACTATTTTTGTAAAAGAATTTTAAATAGTGTGAAATAATAACACTTCTCATATTTAAAAAATTGGTTTACGCTATATGACAGTATGATGGATCATTAGTAATATAAACCACTATCAATTTTTGATGGTGAGATTTTTTTTATAGTCTGAAAAAAAACTTGATATTTTACTTTCTGAAAGACACTCATATTTAATAGATAAATGTAAAAATAATTATTAAAACATAGAGATATGCTGATTTTAAAATCAGTAACTATTGTAGGAACTTTTTTAATAAATTCCTTAAGTTGTTAGACTGGCATTTATATTTTAATATTATTCTGGTTACATAAAAATATAACCAAATTAGTACTTTATACAGGTAAATACAAATGTATTAATAAAAGTACAATACATAATCCAAGAACCCATAGAATAACATTCTTGTGCATAAAAAAACATTTAATATTGCACACTAAAAAAAGCATTGGATTACCAACACCTTTGATATTAAATTTCAGCTCTATTTTGAATGATTTGGATAATTTCATTCATAATTTGAATATTTTCTACCAAAAGTTGTTAAAGAGCCTGGAGAATTAAACAAGTATTTTTCTAAGAATGTACAACTAAAAATACTTGGGGGACTATGTATGTTTCAAATAAACAAGATTTCTATTTTTATATGTTAACATTATTTTTCATGGGAATTTTTATAAAACTTTAAATTATCCCGTAGTTGTTCAATGAAAATTAGGCACTTGGGTTCAAAATGGGCCGAATCAATTAAAATAATTCTTCCAAATAGCCGGTTATTAAAATCACATTACACATCAGTTTAAATTTTTTTTTAAAGGGAAATACAGTTTATGAAATATTAAAGAGGTTAGCAAAAATATGGGTTTCTCACCTAGCTTCTTACATTCCAAAAGCCTCAGTTCTTGTAATTAAATTGTAAACCTTACCAATGTTAAAATTTTTTATTGTTTTATTTTATTTGAAAATAATTATGGTCTAATTTATCAGCCCATTATTAAATAAAAAAAACTATATATTGTAACTATTGTATAACAGCACCCAGTTTATTGCTAGCAACAGTTTGAAGGAGGTTATGTATAAAACATTTTTTTAAATTCAAATTGTTTTCCTTTAATACTCTTAAGATTTTAACTTGGAGATGCCCTATTGAATCCTCAATAATTGTAATTATTCATATAACATATTCTTTACTAAAACACAGTCAATTGCTCTTGAAGGAAAGAATTTTCCTATAAAGCTAATCTTAAAATAGTTTTAATGAATTTTACCTTAGAGAGAAGAAAAGTTGTAAATAGAATCCCTCAACAGTCACTTTCTAATCAACAAATATAATCTTACTTTTTTACAAATAATCAAAGTGCACTTTTGCTTTTGTCTCTTCTCCAGGTAGATTCCCCTCCCCACTCCTTACTTTACTTGGCTCTTATAGACTTCTCTTCCTCTACTTTTTATTTCACTTTCAAGAAGTTAAAATAAAATTGAGGTATTGGAAAGCCCAGTTTAGTAGATTTATTTGGAATAGTACTATACATTACTTTAATATGTTTAAGTAGATTAAAATAAAAATAAAATTACAGAGCAATAACAGTTCTAATAAAAATACATAATTTTTTTTCCTTAAAGTTAGCAAGTCATCAAACTTGAACAGTGTAAAAAATACTTTAATAACAATATAAGATATTCTGAATAAGTGTATAAAGGCAACGATTTAAAGGACTTTCATAACATTTCATTTGTCCTTATAGTGATTTATATATTGGACGTACTAATTTCAAACATCTGTTTGAAAACTAGGACTGGATATTTGGAGTTGTTCACTAAAATCAGTTAAGGTATATTTTTAAATAAATTTGAAACACAACATACTTATTAAAATAACTAATCAAAGAGTTATTTATTAAATGAATTGCATTTTATGGTTATCCAACTGATAATGCTTTACTGACACAGACCAAATAGATTGGCCTTTGACAGATTGGCTTTTATCAACTTTATCGGGTTTTAGGACATTATTCGTGCACTTTAAATGTGGTAAGCAATAATTGAAAATTGCAACTTGATAAAGATTATAATGAATTCGTTGAAGTATTTTAAACTTTTAAAAGGATACATGCTCCGACTCAATTGCTGCAACTAAAAATATTAAAAGTAGTATTTTACTATTAATTGTTAAATTAATTAAACAAAGAAATATAAACTTTCATTATCATACACATATTGAATTTAAGTTAAATTCTCTTACATTTTCTATTAGTTTTCCAAGATTTTCTCTCCCAACACGTCTTCCATCTTCCGACTGGGCCCTAAAAATTAAATTTCACAAAATCTTAATGCTCTAAGTTGCAGTACATATACAGTTTGTTTTACACAAATTTTAAGGGGTGGTCCGCTGTACCTGCTCTTACTCATTGAAAATAATCACCAGTTTTGTCCTTTCTTGAAAAATTATCACCCTCTCTGCTTTCAACCAAACCATATAGTATGCAAAAATTAGTTAGCTTTTGGTTTTTGATTCCTTTACTGTTTTCAAAACTAAAAATCTGTAATATCAAAAATAAGCTTTTACACACGTTACATGATGGTTTTCCTCACTTTAATATGGTAGAATTGTTCTTTTTAACTTTAATTGCAGTTGTTAAGTATTTGTGCACCATCAAAAGGCATTGGTCATAAAAAATATATATAAAAATCAGCATTTTAACCTCTTAATTGCAAAATTTCCAGTTTTAGATGACGCTGACAGAAGCCTATAGTGATGGCTTTATTGAGCTGCAAGACTCAGAATCGAAGATGAAACAATACATTAACATGGTGATATACATTTGAAGATAAAGTTTTGCCTTACTTTAAATAGCCTGAATTTTTTTTATGAGGGAAGAAGGTGGCTTGAAGAATATTTTTGGAGGAACTTCTTCATTGAATATACCAAAAAGCTACTATAAACAGGGTGGTTCTGGTCATTCGGATCATATTTGCTGTGTCTGGTTCACATGTTTTCTTGCCAAATAAAGTATTCGCATTCAAAGTGTAGGCCAAATCTATAAAAGTTTGATTCACCAAAATAACTGGTTTATTGCTACACTTTTCCATTTGCTTACATAACAAATTAGAATTTAAAATAATTATGAAAATAGAAAAACATGGTTCATACAAATTTTCCAAAGTAAAAATTAAGCAGTTCTTAAGGACTTTTTAAGGACCTTTTGATACTTTTTAAGGACCTCTTATTATTTTTAACGATAATGGATATAGAATTATCATCAAAGCAATGTTAAACAATAAAAAAATATATATAAAATCAGAAGTTAAAATTAAAATGAATAATAAAAAGTTTATGCTTGAACAAGAGTGTAGGTTGAAAAAAAATAAAGCAAAAACCCTACATGAACCACCTGCGAAAACAACAAATATAAACCAACATTAAATTTCCAATGTTATGCTCTAAAAATACAATAGATTGAATTACTTCAACCTACATTTAAGATAAAAATTACAATGCATTTCCAAAAGTATAATGTCCTTAAAATGCAATTAATCTATTTTAAGTACCCTGAGATTTCAATGCAGCCAAAAAGGATTTTTTTTTACTTTGTCCTCACATTAAAACCTAAGTCCAATGTACCCTAATAATGAATCTTAAGATCATTGATTCAAAAGTACCTTTAATTTCAAAATCTAATTTATTTCTTGTATAATATTTAAATACACCCCAAAAATCAAATTCAATGAATTATCAGCATAAAAATTAAATGCATCTCCATGGAAAAAATTAACCCCAAAAATATATTTTAATTTCCAACTATTATCTATTTTTAATCAAATATCCATTGAAAAATAAAATTAAAAAGGCTAATGTGCCCTAAAATCCGAAAACAAAAAAATGTATTTTCAATATATAAAGGCAAATTTTTTTCAAGTGCACTGAACAGTAGAATACCAATGTACCCCAAGAGTAATAGCCCTCATTTGTAAATCCAGTGTGAATTACTAAAAGTGAAAGTTTAATGTGTCATAGATCACAATTGCAGTGTACCCTGAAAAAAAATCCAATGAGTCCAAAGGAATCTCCAAGTCAAGAGTAATGAGAAATAAAAGTGCATTGAGTTGAAAACACTAATTTTCTAAAAGATCAAAATCTACACACACTCAACATCCAATTACTCCCACCACGTTATTCCCTTAAAAACAAGTGTAAAAAGAAATTTGAAAAACTGTAAAAAAAAAAAAAAAAAAAGTATGTTTATTTTAGGGGGGGGGGGGGGGTCAAATAAAAATAAACGTAATAAAATTTATAAACATTTAAACAAAATAGAAACACATTAGAATATTTTAATGCCAGTCAAAGAAAAGAGCTTTTTTTTTTTAAAAATACATTTTTAATAATCAAAATAACTCAATACTCAAATATTTTAAACTTCAATTTCGTAAAATAAATTATATTTTTGAAAAATTTAATGCAATTTTGTTAAGTAGTGCAAGAGTGATATTGCCCATTTGCCGAGGATCGCAAATATTTCTAAATGTTGGAAATGCTACATTCTTGTGAAATTTTCCGTTTTTCTATAATTAATATCGATTCTTCACAAAACAACAAAAGAACTGAGATTTCTAAAAATGAAGTGTCCATATGATGAAATACCATTGACTAAAAAATAGGACAAAAGAGATCAAAAGTTCAATTTTCTTATGCTGAATCCATCTATTCATGCCTTTATCTTCTTGCCGATTTACACTTCTGCATAACGATCAAAGTAAAATCCGGAATTCTACATTCCGATATTTTTAATGCATCCGGGTACCGAAAATTTTAAATCCCTGGAATTTCGAGTTAAGACTCACAAAAGTACCACCTTGTGAATTATTAAAGAAAATCATTAGGGACAAAAAATAAGGACCTTAGTTGAAAATTAAGGACTTTAAGGGCCCTTAATTAAGGGCCCACCTAAATTAAGTAGTTCTTAAGGACTTTTAAGGACCGTGCGAACCATGAAAAAAACAGAATTTAAGTACCTCCCAAAGCATATGAAACTGCTAATATATATAATTAACTACATTGGAATCATCTCACTGTGAACACCAACTCATGTTAATAGTTATTATCCTTTGCTGATCTTTTACATAATACATAATTACCTTTTACATACATATTCTTAGTACTATAAATAGAATGGAGCTCGGGTTGCAATCATTAAACACATATTCAAATTTTACAAATTTGCACTAACCTCTATTTTATTTCTTGGGAAATATTACTTAAATTTCATCAATTATATGCTAATATATATTATATATTTTTTTTACTTCAAACACTTTTGACTGTCGAAAACACTCAACTCTCGCAGGTAAAACTATATACACAATTTAAATTAAACTATAAAAAATATTTATGTACCCATATATTTCTTGCTGCGAGTTTAATTCAAAATGAAGCCGAGCTAATCTTTCTTGCTGTTCCCTTACTTGTTCCATTTTTTCAAACGTACAGTCTTTACCTATATTTGAATACATAATGAAAACACTTAATATTACAGTCTTCATTTAATAAAATATGTTTAAAATATGAACTCTTTTTACACATGTTTAACTGGCTTAAGACAACAATTTAGCACATTTAAAGAAGTTATGAATATGATAGTTTTGCATTTTATATATGTTTAGGTATAATTTTTTTACAATTATCAGATTTTATTACTGGTTAGAGAGTGATGAACTACGGATAAAATACAATAAATGTTCAGAATACAATTATCTAATATTTTAAATTGATGACTTTTAAAGATTTTCTCTGATTTCATTAAAATTTTTGTTCTTGCTCTCTCTCATATGTATATATCAGGGCCCATTGTAAGCGAAATATATGACTGCCCTATACAGGCTTGTTGATAGGTAGAGGGCAGGGTGGATAATGTCCTCTCTAGAAAAAACTTGGCCATGCACAGCATATTCAGAAAATACCCCTAATTATAAAATTTCTTCGAGACAACAATAGTATATAAAATATGATAATATAACTATTTTTTCAACAATAGTTTCTTTGACATTTTTAATAAAAATGTGTTAGGTGAGGAAAAAACTTTCTAAAGGAGAACAATGCTATTTTTTTTTGAAGTCTTTTTATATAAATCAAGCGGTCGGGCTCACAACGCTAAGCCAAAAAAGAAGAAATAACACCAACTCGTCAAAGCAGCCAACAAGAAATGAACGCCCGACCGGTAGAACTTATATATACTCTGCACAACTTATACTGTTAAAACGCGTCCGTAAAACATATTCCAGAAGCCGAACTACATTTCCTAAAAAAATAAAACCAGTATTGTTGGAACCGTATTTGTGAAACCTTTAATTTAATACAAAAATATTTTTTTTTAAAATTGAAAATTAATGGAGGTACAGAGTTTTTTAATTTGCATAAAGTTAGTCGATTTGTCACTTTTTCAAATTATGAAGCACGAATTTGTTAAACAAGCTAGACACTACATTATTCAACCAATTCTTTTGATTAATAGCTTATGATAGCTTTATGGCATCACTAATATCACATGCTACTTTTAGTTTATAATATAATTTATTTATATGTTTAATTAGCTGAAAAAGTAATTAAATAATATAAGAATTTTTTTTCGCCGTCAGGCAATTTTTACCCAAAATTAAGTCCTTTAACTTTCCGGTCGCCAAAGAAAATTATGTTTTAGAGTGGCTTAATAAAAGTTAAAATTTTCGTTAAAAAATACGCTCTACAAAATAAAAATTATACCATCTGTTAGATGAAAAATATTTTTATTCAATTCCTAAATTTTCTTTTAATTTGGACAATTATTAATGGAGATAGAAGCATTTGAAATAATTAACAATATTAAATATTTTCTCCTATCGTTCCTTCACGGGACCTCAACTAGCAACCATTTTCCATATCAACAGGGTGAAAGAAGGAGTGTGTGTGGGAAGGGGGAAGCGAGGTGACGCTGCATCATATTTATTCTAACTCTAGTCTTTTAATACGGCGTGTGTGATGAATTTTTCCTTGATTTATCGGATTTAACTAATGACATTGGAAAACAAATAGTAATTTTTAAAAAGTTTAAATGGTAATTGGTCTGACATTCTCCAAAAGGTGGGTTGAAAAAAAAAGGCCTGATATCCTAAAGGTGAAAATTAAGAAACTTGACTTGAAAAATGCAGTGGCCACTTTATGTTACATTGCGACATTACCAAGTTAAGGCGGTACAAAAAAAAACAACTATAAAATGTATTCATTCACACTATACGTTAACAAGCTGATGATTGTGAATTAATTAATTATTATTCAAAATAATCAAATTGCATAAAGAAAAAATTAAATATTATAATTTAAATATCATCTCATTTTCAAAAAAAATTAAATACTATCTAATTTTTAAAAAAATACAAATTTGTATTTTAAGAATAATACATCTCTTTAATAAAATTTAACAATGTATATAAAATTCAGACTAAAAAAAAAGATACATAGTTGCATTGAGGATTTTTGTTTTGTTTTATTTTCTCAAAAGTCATCTTGTAAGCACTAATTAATGATTAATCAAGATAGCACCAAATTCAACAAATGTCCCCCAAAAAATAAATTAGAAGGAAAAAATCAACAGATATTGTAAAATTATCCATATATTACCGGGACCGCCGCTATCTTGAAATTTCTATATAAACAATTTCAAATCGTTATTATTTTGCAAATGCCCGATCTTACTTATATATTAGCCAATCCCCCAAAAAGCTTTTATCCTCATTTTAGAAGCATTTTATTGTTGTCCAAAATTGAAATTGAAAAGTTTTCAAACTTGGAAAACTTCAATTAAAATCAGAGTATAAACTTTAAAAAAAGTTTAAATCTTTTATTTTAAAATTAATGTTTAGACTAAAAATTGAATACTAATAAGAAATGTAAAAGAAAAATGTTCTAGGCTCTAAATTGGCAACGATTTTTCATGCCTATGTTAATGTCTCTTTCTAACCATCAATCGGACCTTTTGAGTCTCTAATTTATCTTACAATAAAATTTTATATTTCAATTATAAATATAAACCGTCATGTTCAATTTATTTTCCATAACATTATTTAATTAAAACGATTTTGTGGGTTATAACCAAACGTTCCTACAAATATTTTCCCGCGGCACTTGTTAATTGCCGCCGATGACGATTTATTTTGAAATAAATCGTAAATAAAAATAACCTTTTATTTAAAATAATATTTTGTATGAATACATTTCATTTTGAAATGGATAATCTCTAAGTTGAGAATTTTGAAACAACACTTGAAATCGCGGAGTAGCGATCTTCCGATTTATTGATATCAAATTGATTATATCCAAAATTTTTAATAAGACTAGTGTTAATATCTTTCCATTATATTATCAAAAAATAAAGCCTTCATGGGAAAAAAAATTATTACTTATTTCAAATAAGTTTAAAAAAATTTTGACTTCAAAATGTTGTGTCGTTCGCTACCTATAATGTTTGTAAAAAAGTCAAGTATTTCATCCAAAATTTTGTTAAAGTAATGTTACTATCTTCATAGATTATAAACCAATTAATTATTCATTAAAAAAAAACCTAGATTGTATTTAGTTATTTTTATATGGTTGCGAAATAACGTCAATTTTGGTTGCATTTGCGACCCGACGTGTAGCAAGCTGAGGGCGACCTCGGATTTGGAAAATCGGCGATCGGCGCGATTTAAGTTGCTCGAGACCGACCTTCTCTATCTTTATATTTTAAAGAATTTTATAACATAGAGTAGTAGGGAGGCAAATTCGTACCATCGATTCCAGAAGTTGTTAAATTTCTGAGATTTTAAAAAAAGTCAAAATCTGCGAAGGCGACCACAACAAAAAATTTTGATCGGCACTTTTAAAAAGATAGTCGCCAAGTGGCGACTGTGAATTTTCACCTTTATGATATCCCCCCAAAAAACCTTTAGAAACGTAAAAAACGTTAAGCGCCCCCACCCCCCCAAAAAAATCTTCAAAACTGTGGCTAAAAAAGTTGTGATATAAAATACAAACAAGCCAAGAGCTCAACCCTACACACCCACCCACTAGCCTTCTCCCGGAAAAAAGCTGTGCTTTCTTTTCTTAGCTCGATTAAAATTTTGTGTGTGTATAAAATTTTAATCGGGCTAAGAAAAGAGGGGGGGGGATGATTAGCGTTCTTTACTTTCCTAAAGTTTTTTTGAGGGTATATACATAATAACATAAACATGTTGAAATCTGTAAAAAATCTTTTTCTCGGAGAATGAAAATAGCTTTTGAAGATCCAGATGGTTCACTGTTAATATTTTATATAGTACTGTCACCCATCTTATTTAATTCACCAACATTTTCTGCAAACTTTTTTTTTAATTAGCAGCAAACAAATTTTACAAATATGAATGAGACAAATTTGATAATTATTTTTCTTCAACCTTTTTGTAAGTAAATCCTGTACAAAAACAGTGGGAAACCATACATTGTGCAATCAATCTTTATAAGTTTTGAGGTATGTAAAAAGTAATTTAAAATTTAAACTAAAGTTCACTGTTGTCAAAATTACATTTTAAATTTGGCAAAACTGCCAAATATTAGGTATACAACTGAAAACAAGAAAATTTTATAATAAAAATACCAAATGCCTGTAGTTTTCCCAAATGAAAATCATCTAATAGTTTCAGTAGTCCTTGCTCCATTTGGCGAACCTCAGTTATATCCGTTAAAAAAGTGTGTTGCTCACAGGACCTTGCAGTAGATACTGTCTCAGATGGTTTCTGTTTATTTGCACCTTAAAAAAACCCAAATAAGTATAACAAAAAGCAAGCATAATAATTTTTTTTTAACTAACAATAAAGAATGGTATTAAGAATCAGAATAGTATATAATTACAAAAGATATGTTTTTGGGATCAACATTTGGAAATGTGATGCCAAAAACATTATTAGCTAATATGTACAAAAATTGTATGTAGTAGGCTAGATTAAACAATCTAAAGCAGTGTTGGCAATTAGAAAAGATACCTCATTTTTTGAAAATCTAAACAAATATTAATAAAAATTGGAAATTTGCCCCTTCATTATTGAAATAGCTACTGTCTACTGGAACATGGCCACCAATGCTTAAAAGTGTCTACATTAACAACGGACACAGAAAAGGGCACTGGTAACATTAAAGAAAAAAAAAAGTGTGTCATCTCATCATTTATTTATATTTACCAAAACATCAAGAGTTAAGCTGTAAAGTGTGTTTGAGTAACAAAGACAGAGGATATTGCAATTTAACATTCTTTTCCAGTGTCTATATTAATAGAATGATGGAAGTATGTGAGTGAGAAGAGTTTAAGCAATGAATTGGGAACAGAAAAAGTTGTAAGAAGCAGAATTTTGAATATATGTTTATTTAAGCATTAATGTAGCATTTTTTAGTTTTGTGTTTTTATTATTTTTTTGAAAGTATCCATTATGAAAGCCTATAATTACAGAAACCTACTGGCTAATAGTGGTGTCATATAAAAGTGGCATCGATTATAAGTAGCCATGTCTACTCATAATTGTTGCCGCTTTGATATGACAATTTTAAAACCAAGGGTATAATACTTGTCGAATGTTTATTTTTATATTAATACACTGATTACTTCTGTGTAATACAGAGGAAGAGGTGGCCCATTCAAGTAGATCTCAAGAAACTCATTTCAGAATGTAAATTAAACTTTCAAAAGATCAAACATTAAATTTAAAAAAAAATGGAAGTGATAAGAAAGGTAGTTTTCATAATATATTTTTACTATGACCATAATGCAGTTAGCTGTCCTAAACCAAACTTCTTTTGGAAGTGATGTAAATAAATATGAAAGGATTAACCCAAAACAATTTTACTACAACATCATTCATAAATAATAATAATATAGAAGGAATCTCTAGAAATGAAATTTACCTCTTGAGTTAGCAAATTGAGCACGTCTCGGTGTCGCTCTAACTTCCGTTTTCGTATGTTTTTGTTCATCACTAAGATGTTGTTTGTTATTGGAAGGAGATTTGCTTTCATCGTGCGAATAAGAACACTGTGGATCTTGACTTGCATATATAGGAGGATCAATATCAATGCTATCACTGTCTACTACAACATCAGGCACCGGTCTGTTTAGATCACCTTCTGAAAGCATTTTCACAAAAAATAAATGAACAGATGGAAGCTCTCTACCGTCTTAAATTCGCATACGTTGAGGGATTTAATTTAATTTTCATTAATAATATACTAGTAATTTTGATTTTTATATTAACGCAATGATTATTTCTGCATATTAAAGAGGAAGAGGATAAAGTTTTAATTTTGTTTTGTTTACAAAATTAAAATAGCGCAATTTACTCTATTGTATTTCAGTTCAGTTCGTAGATGTTATAAATGTTATAGACTCTATATTGGGTACGTCATTAAACTCGAGTTTGGTGTGGTTACTTAACCTTGCACAAGATTGGGCTATTAGCGACGGTTTGGGGCCTTAAAGGAATGACCCGGGAACTATGCCTCGTATTTTTGAACCACGATCAGAGGGCGAGGCAACACTTGAGCTGGACTTGGCGTAACCTCAATGGACAATTCCCACATTTTCTAAAAATGAGTAAAAACTACTTTTTTTAAATGAGAAAACCATGCTGATTTCAAATATCCACACGATAATCACCAAAAAAAATTTATTTTGTTAAGTATAAAGAAAGGAAAATCGCAAAATTTGACTCCTTCTCGAATCGCTCCGCTATTGGCTGCTCCGATTATGACGTACCAATACTCTAAACACAGATCAGCGTATTTGGGATAAAGCGTTCTTCTCGTTACTTTCCGATGACCGTTCCTTGTATTTGGAGATTGAGGATGGTTGAAAAAGATGCGAATTTTGACATCATAAAGTTAAAATAATTGAACACACTAAATAATTAATATTGCATACGTTCTTTACCTTTGTATTGAATGTCAAACATAAAATTTTTCTTGATCTATTCGATTCCCTTGTTTCGGATATTATATGCTAAATATAAAATATAGGTCCGGTCTAAATCGGCATTTGTTGTTAATGTGAGACCTGTGTATTCACCGTTTGCACGTTTTTCTAATAAAACTTTATAATTATCGTTTAAATATATAATCTAACAATTAAGTTCGACGTTATTTTCAATATTACTGCATTTGATAGTGGGCATAAAGTTTGAAGTTTGTTTTCTTTCCTGAAAAAAACACACACACACATGCTTAATAGTTGACGGTAGTCTTATTTCCCTCAATCAACAAGTTTATGGTGCAGCTTGAGATTGAATCCATCAGCAAATCGTTTGTTGCATACTTCACATATGAGAGCGGCTTTTCTCCTGTATACAAAAGTAAGTGCTGCTTGAGAGTGAATCTACGAGTAAAATGTTTGTTGCATACTTCATAAGAGTGTGGTTCTTCACCTCTATGCACAAAAAGGTGGCGCTTGAGATCGAATACAGAAGTGAATTGTTTGTTGCATACTTCACAAGAATTTAGCTTTTTTCCTGTATGCACAAAGGTGCTGCTTGAGATGGGATTTAAGAGAGTATGCATACTTCACATTTGTGCTGCTTTTCTACAGTATGTAAGAACAGGTGCCGCATGAGATCAGCGCCACGAGTAAATTATTGCTTGTTGCACATTTGACATTTATGCTGTTTTTTTCCTGCGTGAATTAACAAGTGAGCTTTGAGATTCGACTTATTTCCAAATTGTTTGTTGCATACTTCGCACGAGTGTGGTTTTTCTCCTGTATGCAAGAGAAATTGCTGCTTGAGTTAGAATCTACTAGTAAAATGTTTGTTGCATACTTCACGAGTGTGGTTTTTCAGCTGTGTGCACAAAAAGGTGGCGCTTGAGATAGGATCCCGAAGAGTAAATTTTTTACTGCATACTTCACAATTGTGCAGCTTTTTTCCTGCATGAATTAACAAGTGAGCTTTGACTTATTTCCGAATTGTTTGCTGCATAATTTACATGTAGTTGGATTTTTTCCTGTATTTAAAAGATAACTTTTAATACTTGACTTTTGAATCAATTGCGAATTTTGATCTTGGTTTGCAAATAGAATAGATAATCGGCTGCGTGGGTGCATGACTGCTGTTCAGAATCATTCTTTAATGTAAGCATTTTCTGACGCAGTTATCCGAATACTTATATCAGTCAGTCACTGATACATTACTAGTTGTTATACTAGAGTTCATCAGGATAAGAATATTTCACGTATCTGTGCAACTGTGGGGCTTTGTTTGGAACTTTTCGAGTTGGTGATGCGAAATTAATTAGTAACCATTGAAGTTTTGTCCAAAATATCCGAAAATGAAATTATTACACCCCCGAATTCGCCTTCAAATTTTCTACAAAACTAACCTATTTTATTCGCCTGAAACAAATTTTGTCAAAATGGAATTTTTTCTGAAGATTTAAATATATTCAAGATCCAATAAATGCATTTAGGAAAACTTATCTGGCGTTTCCCCACGAATCGCCTTATGTGACAAAACACATTTTGAATGTTTGGCTCCCCAATCGCAAGGATAAATTGTGTCCGTTATATTATATTTATTTGTACACAATCGCTACAACTTATCTTTATTGAGCCAATATATCTACACAGTTTTTGGCTATAGATGCAAATTCGCGACGATGTGGTTCTCTTCTTCCGCCCGAGACCTAGCGAAGATCATGGTACCAGGTATCTCGGTTTCTCCTACGCCGCGGGTGTTTAGGGTATTGGTACGTCACCAGGGACCGACTTACAAGTTTAGGGGCCCAGGGCAAAAGCACATTTGGGGGCCCCCTCAACGTACCTTAAAATAAATTACTAAGTTTATGTATAAGAACACAATGCAAAAAGCTTATACTTTTAAAATTACTAAAATGTTTTTTTCTTAAGTATTTGAATTAATGTTAATGGTGCAGTACTTCAAGAGTTGTTTCAAATGTTTCTCATTCTGTACTATCTCCCCTTTTAGATTTCTTTTATTTGAGCCAGATGGATGTGTTCTATTATTTATTTAGCAAATCCATAATGATTACAAAATCAGAAAATTAAGGGCAAATGTATCCGTAAAGGACAAATCCACATGCAATTACTAAATACTATAAACAGTTTGTTTATGGTCATGAATTGTGATCCAAAGGGCATTCCTTTGAAGAACGCAATTCGTAAGATGACATGCATCAGGGAAGTGCAGGAAACATAAAAGTAATTTGATAAAATAGTTTTAAAAAAAAAATTAACACAAAATTTTTTTTTGTTTATATAAAAAAATATAGTTAGTAAATTTATTTGTAACTTTTTTTTATAACTTTATAAGTATTTTTTGGGTTTTTTAGGCCCCACAAAATGGGGGCCCTGGGCAAGTGCCCCGAATGCCCTGCCATAAATCAGTCTCTGTACGTCACAGCCCCTTCGCGCGCTTTTGGCCTGATTTCGCGCACTTTAAAAAAGACCAACTTTGAAGGCGTATAAAAAAATAAATACGAATCGGAAAGTGAAAATTTTGCGATGGGTGACTCTTTTTCGGTTGTCCGAATAGAATAAAAAAATAAAAAAAAAAATGTGGGAATTGTCCATTGGAGTGGGGACATCATGCGTCTCGAATTTCGCGAATATCTTTGTGTATAAGTAACAGTGTGTGCTGTTTTGTGAATCAGGTGTTTGGATTCCACCAATACAATTTTTTTTTATCTTTCAACATTTTAATTTCAACACTATCGATAACTGGTTGGTTGGATTAAAATCGCATTAGAGCCGCACATCAAAAAGAAATCTTGAATGCAAGGTTTCCTCAAAATCTCATTGGCCAATGACAAGTTTTTTTATCGATTACATAGGTAACTGGGAGATCCGATCATCGGTTTCCCACTTGAAAATGATCTTTTCATCGGCGATTGATGTGAGTGTCACCTCGGTTGATTTTCGAGCCGATCATCGGCAATCGATCAGATTCTGTTGAAATTCGATAAGAATAGATGATTAAGGACTCCTTTGCCAATAAGTATCGTATGAAAATAGATGCATTTTGGTCGGTAACTTATCTAAATATATATTCTCTATCAATTTACTATAACGGTATGATAAAAAAAAAACGATTGTGTAGGATGAAAATTTCCAGCAAAATTAGGTCCCGAGAGAATTTTAACTATTTTGCATGCTTCGAAATGTAATAAAAAAAAATCTTATTTTTTTTTGTTAAATAGCGGTTTTCCTCATGTCTGACAATAATAAAATGCTATATAGTTTTTTATATCGCAAAAATAGAAAAACATATATTTACATGAAATTGTATAATTAAGGCAGCTCTAATAAACTTAGCTTTACTTTCAAAATATATTTACTTCACATTTTAATTCAAGATAAAGTTATAAAGAAAATTTATGTGGCTAAATCTTGCCGTATTTTCCTCACTTAATAATTACATAAATGTTAAAATATGGCAAAATAATGAATTAAAAAAATTGCATGTGGATTATCCGTTTAATTGTCTAAGAATACATGCTTTATTTTATTTAACACATAAAAATCAAACTTTTTTTATTAGCACATAGTATACATGAATATTAAAATCAGTGGCGCCGGAACCGGAATAGTAGCTTCCAAACATAATTTAAGTAAGAAGTAATGTGTTTCAATAAAAGATTCAATAACAAATGTATACATAGCAGAGGAAGAATGTCCTCCCTGCGCCATTCCTTTTTAAACCAAGTTCTAGCGGCACACTGAATATAATCCTTATAAATGGAAAAGAGGTTTAAAAAAATAGTCTAACAAGTCGTTCTAAATTGTTTGCAACTCCCTTTCATTTCCATTAGAATGTGGTCTAGTCGGAATTTTTTTTTCTTTGTTTAGGTCGGATATTTTTGTGAAGTTTAACGAAGTTATATCTATGCCTGACATCTTTTAAATGTAGGTTTTCTTGATTTAAGTCGTATGTTGTCTAAAAAATATATAAAAGTAAACTTACAAACTATAAATTCATCGACAATAGATTCTTAGATGAATATGTTAATCTGCTATAATAAGCTTTCTGTTAAAATATTAAAATCTATAAATATTTTTTTTATAACCTTATATAAAAATAAATTGTACTTTTTGACCGAGCGTCAACGAGGTCCTTGTTTTAACTCGATTTTTAAGCATTTCGACTGTTTGTCTGTAAATTTGTTTGTTACGCATTGATGACCATACGTTGTTATTTTTTTTTTTCATTTGTCATGAATGTTGTTTGAAGTCATAAAAGTCGACGTATATGTTTTTTTTTGTCGCGAGGTCTACTGTTTCCAGAACTATTGGTTTAGTCTGTGCCAGTCTTGTTATGGGAAAAATATGGCAACTAACAGTAAATTTTTATGTATTTAAAGCCACCCCCCGAAAACAATTTCTGGTTGCGCTATAGGTACACATTTGCTAAAATTCACAAAATTGCGTCTTGTTTGCAGCTGAATTCTAGCTATTCCACTGGGACTTATGAACTAATGTTCGATGAAGTTCCCAATGTTTCTTATTTGAAATATTTTCATAAATGTAAGATTTTGTTGGCATCAGACAGTATCTGGTTATATGCAAATATTTTAGTTATGATTTCTGTGTCTAGATGGCGCTGTTTATTTCTTATATATACTTGTTGTTTTACAAATAAATTTGTTGTTCAGCTAATGTCTGCGTTATTCATCGATCCACATACAACATTATGGTATCGGAGTCCGTGGTTATTGCGTATAGAAATAATTAAAAATGTTTAACGCAGATAGTAAAATATCACCGATAGTTCCTGCACTTGTTGGAAATAATTATTTCATTTGGTCTGTGAAATTAGAAGCCGCTTTATCGATAAAAGGATCTTACAACGTTCTGCACGTGCCTGAACCTGCAGAAGACGATAAAAGTTATGCAGAATGGAACTCGAAGAACGCTGACGCTGTTTCTTACATCAAGTTGTCTTTATCTGACGAATACCTACTTCAGTATGCTCCTGAGCAGAATGCAAATGAATTGTGGACTAAGATTAAAGACAATTGTACCGGTGGTATTGAAGATAGAAAAATTGACTCTAGTCAAGAATTGAAGAATTTGCAAATGGGTGAAATAGAATTCGCCAACGACTATATAGCTAGAGCAAGAGGATTAGCTACGAAGTGCGCTAGTTTTGGACTGCAAATCACCAGTCGTGAACTAGTATTCCATGCTGTTCGTGGACTTAATGAAAAATATTCAAATATTCGAGAAATTCTCAAGACCTAAAGAGACAAGTCCATGGAAGATGTTTTAGAAGTAATGCGAGAGGAAGAACAACAGTTCCAGCGAGATTTCAACCCAAGACGGAAAGGAACTGAAAATGCATTCGCCGTTAAGAATTTCGAAAAGACTTGCCATTTTTGTAAAAGAAAAGGACACTTATGGAAAAGTTGTTACGCAAGAAAGAACCAACAGAAAAACCAACCTAAGAACTTGCGCCGTGATTCGAGAGGTTCGAGTGAAACGGAGATTAGACGGGAGCACACCGACCGAAGAAGTTCCACTGGGGGAAACCGCCGCTCCAATTTCGCTCTGACGGCATCCAACGACCATGAAGAAACGGACAAAAATGAAGATATATGGCTGATCGACAGCGGTTGCAGTTGCCATATGGTAAATGATTTAAAATGGTTTAATGAATTTAATAGTTCTAATAGTGAAATACAGTTAGCTGGAATAGGTTCTACTATAAAATCGGAAGGTAGTGGTACAGTAAAAGCTAAGTTTAATAACAATGATTTAGTTATACATGATGTGTTATATGTACCTGAACTAAGATTTAATTTATTATCCGTAACTACTTTATTAGAAAAAGGTTACAAGATTGCTTCTAAGCATAATTGTATGTTAGTTATTGATAATCAAGGTAGACAAGCTTTAAAAGCAAATAAAGTTAATAAGCGTTTAGAAATAATTTTGGAACCTAATGTTGAAAAATCTATTAAAGATGAATGTAATTATGTTAATGATAATTTAAGTGATTTGTGGCATGAAAGACTATGTCATTTGAATTATGATTATATGTGTAAAATGCTAATTGATGATAATCTTGCTATTAATACTTCTAATCTTAATGAAGTTACAAAGTTTGATTGTGAAGTATGTGATGTTAGTAAAATTATTTCTAAACCTCATAAATCTATTCATTATGAACAAAGTAAATGAGTTTTAGAATTAATTCATGTAGATTTATGTGGTCCAATGCCTGAAAATTCGTTAAATAATTCTAAGTATTTTCTTGTTATAGTAGATGATTATTCTGGAATGTATTTTACATATTTCTTAAAACTTAAAAGTGAAGCTATTGATAAGATTAAATTATTCAAAGCAAAATACGAGAATTTGTTAAATAAACGTATCAAACGTTTCCGATCTGATAATGGAGGTGAATTCATTAATAATGAACTAAAATCTTATTTTGATGAATGTGGAATAACTCACGAAAAAACAGTTCTTTATAATCCTACCAGCAATGGTAAAAGTGAAAGAGCTGTAAGAGTTCTTTTGGATCGTGCTAGAACATTAATTTACGGAAGTAAACTTTCTTTAACTTTCTGGGCTGAAGCCATTGCTTGTAGTACACATGTTACAAATTTAACCCTTAGGAAATCTAAACTTAAAACTCCGTATGAATTGTTTTTCAAAAGAAACCCTAATTTTTCATATTTGAAAGTGTTCGGTTGTGTAGCTTATTACCACACACCAAAAGTATACCGCAACAAATTACAAATCCCTGGTAAAACTCGTATTATTGTATTATATTCTGGAGAAAGAAAAGCTTATCGAATTTTTAATGTTGAGGAAAATTGTGTAATAGAAGAACGCTCAGTAAAATTTAATGAAAACTTGAAAGGTTCGAATTTGTTGAAACGATCGTTTGATAATAATTGGGATATTGAGACGTACTTTAACGATGGGTTAATTCAATCCGAAGCCAAAAATTTGAAAAGTGATGTTCAAAATCAACCACTTTTAGATTTAGATCTGGGTGAATATCCAACTGAAGAGAAAATCCAAACACAAAAACGTGGTAGACCTCTTGGTATGACTAAGCTTAAAAGTCAGGAATTGAATCGCGAACGTGTTTTAGAAGAAGAACGAAAAATGTTAGAACAAGGTGTAAGGAGATTAGAAAGATTAAGAACGAACTTAACGTGTTTAGTTACTCAGGATATACCGAATAATTACGATGAAGCTATGTCCAATAAAAACTCAAATGATTGGCTTAAAGCAATGCAAGACGAGATGAAATCATTAGAACAACATAACGTATGGGAAATAGTGGATAAACCGAATAACGTAAAAACTATTAAAAGTAAATGGGTTTATAACTTTAAACAAGATCAAAATTGTGTTAAGTATAAAGCGCGTCTTGTTGCAGCAGGATTTAACCAAATCAAAAATCTAGACTATGACGAATCGTATTCTCCCGTAGTAAATATAGAATCTTTTAGATTATTAGTCGCTTTAGCTGCAAAGCTTGATTTAGATATTCGATTTTTTGACGTTAAAACAGCTTATCTGTATAGTGATTTGAAGGAAACCGTGTATATGACTGTTCCGCCAGGTTTTGAAAATAATTTCGGAGAAAACAAAGTTTGTAAACTTAAACGTAGTATTTACGGTTTACCGCAATCTGGTAGAAATTGGAATTTAAAACTCAAAACTGTATTATTAGAAATCGGACTTAAACAACTCGCTTCTGATAATTGTATCTTTATTTTAGATGATCCGAGCAATTTTTTTGCAATGTGTATATATGTAGACGATTGGGGTATTTTTAGCAGTAATCCAAAAATTGCAGACGAAATTATTCATAAATTAAGAGAACATTTTGATCTTAATGAAACAACTGAAAAATGTAAATTCTTGGGATTAGAACTACAAAAATTCAAAAATGGAATAGGATTATCTCAAAAAGGTTATATAGAAATTATTCTTGAAAAACATGGTATGAGTGAATGTAAACCTGTAAAACTCCCAATCTCTAAAAATGAAGACAAATGTTTAGACACTACAAACGAGCAGATTGATCAAACCAAGTATTTAGAATTAATAGGAGAACTTTCTTATCTTGCGAATCGCACACGTCCCGATCTAAGTTTTGTTGTAAGTTTTTTATCTCAGTATAATCAAAGACCAGAAAAGCGTCATTTTTTGTTACTTAAAAAGGTTTTAAGATATTTAAAAGGTACCAAAGATCGTATTTTATTTTACGACGACAATCTTGGGGATCTAAAGGTTAGTGCTGATTCAAAGCAAACAAGCAAAAGTGTGCAGGATTGTTAACATGTGAAGTTGAACTTTTTGCTATTGCAGATGCTACTAAAAATTTAATTTGGATATGTAATCTATTTGAAGAGTTAAAATGCTCTAAATATATTAATTTTCCAGTTATTGTTTATTGTGATAATAAAGCCGCCATAGATTGGCGCAAAGCTGCTAAATCTTCTGTAAAACCGAGACATGTTTGTTTAAAATTTCATTTTATTATAAATTTAATTGAAAGTAATAAGATTAGACTAGAACACTGCAAAACTAATGAAATGTTAGCAGATTTTTGTACGAAAGCTGTGTCAGAAGATAAATTGTTGTGGACTTTAAATCAAGTAAGTCTGTTAGAAAAAGGTATCAATCAAGATGATTGTTTATGTTAAATTTTGCATCTACCCAAGGGGGAGTTTGTTGGCATCAGACAGTATCTGGTTATATGCAAATATTTTAGTTATGAATTCTGTGTCTAGATGGCGCTGTTTATTTCTTATATATACTTGTTGTTTTACAAATAAATTTGTTGTTAAAAAATAAACACTCCCACAAATCGGCATTAAAAGAACTTGAATGCACTAACGATAACAGAATCAAATAGACTATTGATCCCACAGCAATTCGGGTTCATGCGGCATCTCTCCACAACCCACCAACTCATCAGAGTTACCGATCAGATAGCTGAGGGTCTGTCGCAAAAACATAGCACTGCTGCCATAGTCTTAGACATTGCTAAGGCGTTTGACCGGGTACGGATTGACGGCCTAACGTTCAAACTCATGCAACTCCAAGTCCCTAAGAACCTGATCCATCTTATTTTCTCATACCTCACTAATCGCTCCTTCTCAGTGCAAGTCAAAAAAGCATTCTCTTCTCACAGAAAGGCCTAAGCCGGGACCCCCCCAAGGCTCTGTCCTGTGACCGCTACTTCGGACCGGCCACGGGGAAAAACATCAATTACATAAGACTCAGCTTACAAAATCATATTCATTTGATCGAGGATTGGCTCAACAAGTGGAAAATTGCAATCAATGTATCCAAAACTGTTGCCCTCATGTTTACCAGGATGACTAAGCGACCTCAGAAGCTAACTATGTATGGATCTGAGCTTGATTGGGAGAAATCCACTAAGTACCTTGGGGTAGTCCTTGACTCACGACTTACCTGGGAACCCCACTATGAGTATATCAAACAGAAATTCAGAAGAGGCTCTCTCCGACTGAGATCCATCATGGATAAAAAATCCCCACTTAACCGTCAAATGAAGCTTCTGCTCTTCAAAACGGTACTCCGACCTATCATCACCTATGCCTCCCCAATCTGGGCTAGCGCTTGTAAGACAAGGGTGGGTCAATTTGACACACTCCAAAACACTTTGCTCAGAATCCAAATTGTAAGAGCAAGATGGTTCGTACGAGATGAGGACATAAGGAGCTCCCTTTCTATCCTTTCACTCACTCAGTTCATGGGCAAATTGGCCAATAATTTTTATGGGTCACTCGATAGCATAGAAAATGATGAGATTAAAATGCTCGTCCCATATGATTTCACCCTCCCTCAAAATCGCCATCGACCTAGAGCCTCATTGCTGCTCTTTCCCCCCTAGCTCTGTCACTTAAGTGCCGAGCCCCTGTTCGTGTCCAAATTGTAAATACTCGTCACTCGTTATATTTCTCTCATTGTAAAATTACCAATTCTGGTTCGTATCATTGTTTACTGTTATCCCATGCTGTGTACATAGCTGTAAATACTCACTATTACAAATGTTTCTGTGTTCCCAATCTGGGAAACTCCGTCAATGTATAAAAAAAAAGAAAAGAAACAAAAAAGAGCTACTAGAAATAGTCTCACCAAAACCAAATAAAAATAGTAGTCATGTCCCAGTAACCATTTCTTAAATTGTTATCATGTACCCCACTCCCCAGTGGACCTTGCTTGTTTTTCGTTGTGTTGTCCCAAGTCTACAATTTCTCAATATAATGGAACGTCAAGTTAACCTCAGGTGTTTTCAAAGCAATTCATTGCATTCCGATTAGAGGTACTCTATCACTTCGTGAAATCTCTCTCTAAATTTGTTGTTCAGCTAATGTCTGCGTTATTCATCGATCCACATACAACAGATGTTAGAATACCTTAAACCTAAAAATTAAAGCCAATTCTATATTGGCTCATTTTAACAGCTATTATCTATATAGAACACCACCACTTTTTTAAAAAAAAATTAATATTATGAGATTTCTAAATTAATTTTACAGTTGTGGAATTTATTTAAAGAGTCGTGATTTCTCATTTATCTATTTTCTTCCTGTTTTTATGTTAAAAAAAGATAAACTTCGACGAAAACTTTCGAAATATATTTTTGTACTCGAGCTCAACGAATATTTAAAGTTGCCTAGTGTGAGCGTAAAAAAATGAAAGAGCGACTGTTTAGCAATTAATATTGTCCGTTATAAAGAAGTAGCTAAAATGAGACAGTATATAATAATGGTTATTTAAGAAACCCGACTAATTGGATCTTTCGAGTACAAAACAAGATTGACATTTTTTTTTTGAGTAAAGATTGCTATTCTATCTATTATTATGCTAGCCGGAATTCATTTTTAAGTATAATTGGTTTCTTATTTTATTTGTAATGAAATGGACTTCCGACTAATTCCAACAATAAAATAGCAATCTTTACTAATACCTAATATTTTTTCGCGAAAACAGTTAATGTATAATAAACAATTTTATCGCAAAAACATGATGGAAATAAAATTAACAACAATATCACAAAATAAAACTTGTGTAAGAGCAATATATATATATTTAATGATATTTTTTCCCTCTACTTGAATTTTTACAGTTACAGAGAGGTGTTATTCTACCTTCTTCATTAAAATGTCATAGAAATCACATGGTTGCTGTTACGAGCTGTGTCATTTACAACAACTTCTGATAGTAAAAATCATGGCTGTGTATACATGTCTTATCAGTTTTTACGATTGTTGTGTAGTGCGATTTAATAACAAAGCATAAACTTATTATTCGAGTTTAATTTTATGTTTGCTTTTAATTTAGTTTCTACGTGTTATTGCAATATACTAATTTGCAGAATCCTATTTTCTTAATTATATAATTGATGAAAAAATGTAAGATGTATGAATAACAGATGCATGGAAATGTTTTCAATATTTATTTAAAATTTAACTGATTTTCTACAAGAAAAAAAGTAAGATGTATGAATAACAGATGCATGGAAATGTTTTCAATATTTATTTAAAATTTAACTGATTTTCTACAAGAAAAAAACTTTTAAAGGAATTATTGTTATTGTTTTCATATTAAGAAGATATTCGTTTGAAAGGTAATAATATTTATGCTCAATTTTTACACAAAATGTAGTGAATTTAAAAAACTAATACCGTAAAACCGGGTGAATAGAGAGATTTTTCAACAGTGAATCTTAGTCTAACAAATTTCGCAATACCTCCGAGAAAATGATCTGTTATTCCTCAATAGGTTTCCAAATGCTCTCCATTTCAGTACCTTTTAGTTTTCTAGTAAGATATTCATTAAAAATTTTGATTTGATCTTGTGAAAAATGATTCTTCCAGTCTCCTACCACACCTTTTCTGAAGAATGGGACTTCCTTAATATTTGGATCATCTTTTGCGTTGCTGCGATCAATTTCCCCTAACTGCATACACGCTTCTTCGGCACTTATTGAACCACCATCAGGATTTGGGAAAAACATACCCATCTCTTTCAAATATTTAAAATCAGAGTGTTTGAGGCAATTTTCTACGATCTCTTCATCCTGCAAACTTTTGTAATAGCATTCACCAAGGAACCCAGCGATTTTGAACAGGGTTTCCCTCGTATTCTTCTTCATTTCTTCGTAAGTCAAAAACAAAACGTTTGGATCATTTCTGTGCACATACCAAGAGAGAACATGGTCAAAGAAGTCGCCCCAGGCAAGTTCCCCTTTGATGAAAAGTTTGAAATAAGCATCGAAAGAAAGAGGTGGCATTGTGGGATCCAGACAGTGATGGTAATAGTAAGAAACGCAGCAATCCCATGGATTTCGAATAACGCATATATACTTGGATGAGGAACTGTAAGGTTGTAAATGAAAAGGTAGATGAGTTTTCATGACTCTTGGTTCTGGTAAAGTTTCGATACATTCTATTCCTCTGAATTCTAAAAATGGAATATATTTGAACATCATTTGATTTGGACTTGGTGGTACTGCTCCCTTATATATTATTTCCCACACTAGGAACTGTGTCCACGTAGTTCCACATTTAGGATAGGTTACAATAAAAATATCTTTGTCGCATGGTTTATAATCAATAACATCTTCCACTACTTTAGGCACTAAGAAAGGCTTTGGGAATGGAAGGCCTCGAACGATTTCCAATGGATATGTAGCTTCATTTTCAACTTGTGCTTCACCTATAAAGAAAACATAATAATTAGATACCGAATGCTCTAAAATGAATATGTAAATTATTTACTGAATAATTATGCATAATAGTTACTTAAAAATATAATAGGCTTATGATAAGGAGAGCTAAGAGTCAAAGTGAATCAAGTTCGTGAAAATTGATTTCGAAAAAAAGGTTCCCAAAATTTAATAACTATTGAATTAACAAGGAAGTGAAACAAACACTAACGATATCAAGTTACTAAAAATTAAACTATGGACGTGATTCCTTATTACATTGAAAAATTATATGTTGGTACTGTATTCTGGTGCGTTTGACATTAGCTCAAATTGGACAAAAATTGATTTAGCAAACTTTAACTTTAGGCCTCCATATATAATTTGGTAAATTTTTTTCTACTACAAAACTCAGAAAATTGGCGACAACGACACATATTGTAACTAGTAAATTAATGAACTACCATTCTCAATTATAGATAGCTTAAATATCTTAAATATCTCCTCAATTCAGATTTTCTCAGGTTCGTTCAGAGGTTAAAAACATGCGAAATTAATCGTTGTAAATTTTAAGCAAATTAAATTTAATTCATTTCTACTAGAACTGTTGAAAAGTTTGTAGTTTTTGAATCGCGTTTGGGACAATTATAACAAGAATAAATTATTTTTAGATAACCTCTGATTGATAAATGAAATGTATTACATAAAAGTTTGTTAAAAAAAGTTGATACGTTGAAATAAAACAGTTAGCTGTCAATTTTCATTTCCTAATACGATATTTAAACTTTAAACTTAAATGCGTTCTTTGACTTTGTGAAAGTAAGTGTAAATAATATTCATTTACAAACGGTTCCGTATGGTTATTACCTCTCCTACGTAGTTCTAGGTATACTAGATTATCGCAGAAATGTTAGCCAACTACCATATAGATTACTTACTACCTTGGAGATATATTTAAAATTTTAAATGGAAATAGAGTATGTATTATTTACTTTTGAAGGATTTAATATTTTTTAGAGAGTACATGAATTATGTATAATACATATTTTTGCATTGTAATATTTTAAAAGTTTTATTAAAAGAATTATTTTAATTAGAAATAAATATTATAATAAATTCAATTAGAGTGAGTAAAATTATATTAATGCATTGATACATCGCAAAGATTCAACGACTTTTTCAAACATACAGCCTTTTTTAAAACGACAATACATAGTGCTAATATTTGCCTGCTAAACCTGCTAATATTTATGGATTAGTACCTGCTAAATACTTTATGGATGTCATTGAATATTTGTTTTATAATAAGAATTTTTTTATTTGTTTAATGGGTTGGATTAATTGTTTATGGATTTAATTTGCTTTTGTTTGACTTAATAGGATATGATTGTAAAAAATCTAGAAAAATATCTGATATTCTACATTTCTTACAATTGATGTATACTACATCTGCATCTATAAAATTATTAGCATTTGTCCATTTTTTGGAAAAGTAAAAAAAAATTAATGATAAAAATTTCAATTTTTATTCCAACATAGGAATGTTTAAAAAATTGTTGATGATAGCGTTAAAAAAAATAATGTAATTGTGAAATTTGCCACCGAATGCATAAATACATCCGTATCTGATGTATATTTAAAAATAAATACATATTTTTTATGTCTAAGACTATTACATAAAGCATAGCAAGTTAAGAAAAATATTCAATAATCTCAAACTACATAGTATCATCATTATAATCTTCGAGCATGAATGTTCTGTAGTAGAGAGAATATGACGTCATAATCGTGAAGCCCACATCTCAGAGCGAAAGGCCTATATCACGTGCCATCTCTTCAAAATTATGAATTAAAAAATACTCTCGATTGGCTGATGAATTGAAAAATGTGTAACAGTGAAAATTTATGAATGGAATGACGTAATTAACCATGTGTCTGAGGCCATACATGTTGGCTTCACTTTGATGTTAGCGAGAGTGACGTCATGACTCCTCTACTACAAAGGATCCTTGCTCGAAGATTACAATGACAAAGAAATGCCCCTGTTGCATTTCTTTGTCTTAGCTATTACAGTACTATTTTATACGATAAACTAGAATTATATATTTGAAACTAACTTAATTTATTATTAAATTTAAAGGATTAATTGTACCCTCAAAATATTTATATTAGGCAAACACAAAATAAAAAATAAATAAAAATTGACAGTTGTTTTGCTGAAAATTATACAGAAATTTTATATCTTTACACTAATTGTGCAAAAAAAAGTGAGAGTAATTAAAAATTCGATACAGTTGAAATTAAATTTTTACACTAGAAAAAAAGCATGAAATTGCTTATCTTCTGATACAAAAACATATTCAACGAACATATTCCGCAAACAGTTAAATAACACAAGAACATTTCTAAGAAGAATCGTATACTATTCCTATTCAATTAAGTGATGGAAGACAAAATTTTTAATGATATATCATAAAATAATATTTAGGAGATCTAAGAAAGTAGCCTATATTTTTATGGTATTGTAACAAAGTATATAATTCGTATAAAGTTGAAGTTTATTATTTTTTTAGAAGTCAAAGAACTAAAGCACCACCTAGGCCAGGAAATTAAAATGTTTTTTTTATATAGATATTAAGTTCAATATAAAACTCACTTTTATATTTGCATTGTTTGTTATTAGACAAACGCAATATAAAGTGGGGTACATATAAGCTAAAAATAGACCGTAGACACTTGATTTACAATGTTGACTATACACATAATCGATGATGATTTTAATTTTATATGTAATATTTCAATATTAAATTTTGATACCTTTCTTCACATAAGCATGACCGATTTTAATTAAAAATTCATTAATCAATAACGGAACTTAATAGCCCCCCCCCCTCACAAAAAACGGGGGGTGGGGGTGCAGGAGGTCAACACCTCCTTCTGCTCTCTCTGTCATCACCGAATGCAGTAACCAAAGTCCAAAAGAGGAAAGAACCTTTTAAAAATTATGCATTATCATCTAGATAATTTTGTGTGTGTGTTTCTTATAAATATTCATTATTAATTAAAAATAGTCAAATATATCGCTTACCTGCTATTTCACTCATTTTTCAGATAATATTTCCAGTGTGTTATCACGTCGCCAACCACACTTTCTCGTTGTCTGAAATAGAAATGCGACTACCACATGACCTCTTATTATTTATTGAAGACCTTCGTTTAATGGGCAAATGAATGGGCTAAGAGCGGGAACAATAAACCGCATCCTGCTGATAAGATATGTAAGAAGAGCTTTGGGATCAGATAATGGTCCGTTGTTGTTGTTTTTAACCAAACTTCTATCATATATCGTTTGGATATGAATGATTACTTACTTATTCTGTAACAAAAATTTATACTTCTTAAAACAACTTTTAGTTATAATTACAGCTTCATAAAACCAATTATTTGGCTAAGTTGCTGACAAGCCATTGGAAATACATTGACTGATTGACTTTAATTGGTTAGCGGTTTTGGTTTTTGGATGCTTAAGTCTTGGAATTAAGAAGTTCAGTTTTAAATGGATAAACACAGTTTAATAATTTTAATTTGAAATAGGAAATATTTTTTTAATGGAATAAGAGTAATTTAATAAATGTGATTGACTGGTTTTAATTGAAGAAGCAAAAAATGACAAATAATTTTAATTATTTGACGTAATCAAAACATTTTAATAAGCATAGAGAAAAAGAGAAAAACTCGTCTTGTAGAACATTGCGTTAAAAATATTAAAATACAAATACAACGTTAAAACTACGCAATAAAATGCATGAAATCTAGAAATGTTTCGGGAGATACCAGGTGTACAAGTATGAAATGCGGATTTCAGACAACAGATGGTGCACCAATGTAGTTTGTGCTATAAAGATTTGACATAGCGCCATTTTGTTGTGTCATCAACAAGTGTCAGACACGCACGAGTGATAAATTGGAAAAGTGTGTGCATAGTGTTGTGTTCAATATGTCGAAATTTATACTGAACATACAGAGCATATTTTAAGGAATTTTAACTGGTGGGGCAAATTAAATTCTGCAGAAAGCAGAATCCTAGAAGTTTATGAAAACTTTTTACTTAAAATAGCAAATTTTAAACTAATTTAATTAATTTAGTTTAAAATTATATGTTCTGTAAAAAGTTAGTTAAAAGTTTATTTAAAAGAAATTATCGAATTCATGAAATTTTCTAACGATTCATAAAAGTATTTTTTATTTGTTTTCATAATGCAAAATTTTATTAATTTTTTTTAACTTAATGTTTTGTATCTTAAAATATATATTTCCTACATTTCCGCCAATTTATTTCACACAAATGTATGTAAAGTTTTAAATCTATAGTTTATATTCATCTAAATCTGTATACTTAGGTAAATTTTAGACTAGCACACGAACATATTACAAACAAAATGGGCATTAATAACATTATATTAATAAGTTGCATTTCTTTATAAGATGAATAATAATATTCTATTTATTTGTATTCGAAAAATATTTTATTTTTCAGCACAAAAATGTAAAAAAATAAGTAGTTTTAAATTTTTAAAAAACATAATACTTTCTTAAAACTTGTTATCATTTCTGAAAAATGTTTTTATATAATCTCTGCTTTTGTAAATTGCTGCTCCGACAACTTTTGTCACCGTTCCTTCAGCTGCAGAAATTTTAGCACTGAAGGGCGGTGATTGAAATGTGCTGTTCCTTTTCCATTTAACACTATAATGAGTCTCTTATTAATTGTTTCGAGATTATCTGACTGCCTATGATCTGACATCAACATGTGGTAGCAAGAAATTACTCTTGCCACTTGCATGGAATGTGGTACGACCACGAGTTAAAATTTCATGAATGGAACTCCTCTTTCAAACTCCACTTCCCTTAAAGCCCACATTTTTTGAAAATATTAAATAATTATTTTTGAAGATTAAAACAAATAAATTTTTCTGGTGGGGAAATAGAAGTTTATAGTGAATCAGAGTTATTTGAGATTTATAATAATATTATTAAAAAGAAAAGGATAGGAAGCATTGCCGTTCTCATCGAAGCATGCACAACTAAAATAAAAATCTAAGATAAATAGTTGAATAAAAAAACTAGTATTAAATGGCATTTACAAAAGTTTTGACTATTTTTTTGCATTGTTTTGAAGTAATTTATTTTTTTAATCAAACTTTCAGACATTTTTTTTATTTCTACCAACCTTTATTAAAGTTACTCATATATTTCATGTAACCTACGCATAAACGTAAGCTTGTATTGGGCCCACGGGCTGTTTATGTAAGACAGTTGGCGATTTTGTTAATAGTTCCATTAACCTGGCATATTACATTGTTAAAAAGTAATATCTATTTTTTTTACTTTTTGATTAATTTATATTGGTATCAATATATTGAGAATATCTAAAAATAAAACATTTTCATAACAATTTTAATAAAAAATATTTGATCTCTTTTCGATCAGACGAAAAAAGAAAGGTATTTTTCAAATAAATTACTTTAACCTTATTCTTGCTGTCGTTTCACTCTAGACATTTAGTACAAATAACTTATATATGCTAATTTTGGTTACCTTAGAATTATACATCCATGATATATTTTGTTCATATTAAGATACCAATCAAAATTAAAAAAAAAAAAAAAAAAAAAAACATATTCATAAGCATAATATTGTATAATCTTTTGAAATACTGGCTATACGTTCATATAGTTTATGCATTTTATTAAAAATTAGAGCTATCCCTCCCCAAAAAATTAGGCCTCTTAAAATTTGTAAATAATGATCCCTTCAAAATATTATGAACATCGGGAAATACATTTTCCCCCAAAAGTAAAAATTAGAAATCTCTTTTAACTATACAAATAAAATTCAGTTAAACTACACACCATAAAAGAAATCTACATAAAAAATGTAATTTACTTACTTTTTGTACCTGTTAAATGCAGGTAAAAATATCTTTTAAAATTGAAGTGAAAAATCGGCCTAAGGAATGATACTGGCACGTCTGGTTGGGTGAATAGAGTTTTTTTTTGTACTGGCAACATTTCAAGAGAACCATACCAGGATCCATTGAAACACTTTCTACCCCTGACAACCCCACACCTCCAGGCCATATATTTCTGCCCTTCCCTTCCCTAATACATGCCAGGAGGTTTCCCGACTATAAAAAAAATCAGCTGGTGTCCACTTAAGAGATCCTGCGTAGATAAGGAAGGGTGCAATAAAACGATTTTGCAACGCAATCCGAAATATATTGTCAATTGCTCGACCACTCAGTTCTGAACAAAAGGATTTTTGTGGATGAGAAATAGCTAGAAGGGGGAGGAGTGTGAAAGCTTTTTTCCCTCATTAAAGATACAATAGTCGTCCCCGTAATTTTCCCATTAAGTTAAGGGACATCTGTAGGAATGGGGATCTGAGGAGATAGAGTGTCGAAATAGGGGCCTTTTCACAGGAATGGGGATCTGTTTCTCTCTAACGTCATTCTTTCCTATGCCGCAGATTCAAGTTTATGTTTTTACTATGGAAAATTGATTAAACAAAACAAAATTCCGGTGGGGCAAATATGCATGACTGGTGGGCCATTTCTACACACTGGTAGGGAAAAATCCCCACCAACTCTATGTTAAAATAGGCCCTTAAACAAAGATCATTCGCGGACAGCATTAATTTTTATGTTTTCATTTGAAGAAAACTGCTGCTGAATCACACCGATTACTTCGAAAAGCTTATGGTGAACATGCTCCATCGCATGTGTTAATGATGGTTTCGGCGTTTCAAAAGTGGTGACTTCGATGTTGCAGACAAGGAACATGGACAAACGAACAGAAAGGGCGTGGTCTATTTTGAGCTGTTAAAACCTATGTAAACTGTTAATACTAAACGTTACCAACAACAATTGACCGATTTGAACCGTTCGCTGCTTAAAAAAAAGGCCAGAATACCGAAAGAGGCAGCACAAAGTAATTTTTCTTCATGCCATTGCTCCATCCCATACGGCAAAACCGGTTCGCAGCACGTTGGAAGCACTCAGCTGGGAAGTTCTATCCCATGTGGCTTACTTACCAGACTTGGCTCCTTCCGATTACCACTTGTTTGCATCGATGGGTCACGCACTTGCTCAGCAGTGCTTTGGTTCGTACGACGATGTGAAAAAATTTCTCCATGAATGGTTCGCAACAAAAGGGGAAGATTTTTATTGGGGTGGTATTCACAAATTGCCCGAAAGATGGGAGAAATGTATAACAAGCAATGGAGCATACTTTGAATAAAGCACTTTTTGTCATTCTTCCGAATTTAACGTGTTTCTTTTTGAAAAAAAATCCGCATTTCATACTTGTACACCTGGTACATCTACCTTCATCATCCTTACATAGATGCTGAAGGGAGATGTATCTTCCGCAACATGTCTAGATATCATGTGTTTTTATTGCGCAGTTTTAACGTTGTATTTGTATTTTAATAAGGATAGATAATATTTATTTTTAAATAAAGAATACTAAAATTGGGATGGAGAAAATAAATACAGAATACTAGTAAATATTAAATGACATTTACATGTCTCTAATAGAGGATACAGGGGCACAAGGGTAAAGTTCACTGTATTATAATTTAATATACTTAAATACAAAATTTCTGTTATTTTTTGTAACTGATAATTGTATATTTCTTTTAAACACACTTAAAACTATTTTTATTATAAATAGTATAAAAGAAAAACATACTAATGAGCTTATTTAAAAACAATATTCCTTTATAAAAATAGCATGATTAGTTTGAGACAGAATTTCTATTTTACAAGTAGTTTCTTATTAAAGTAATAGATGGCAGCACTGTTGAGTTAGAAGTCATTTCTAATTTCTTCATGTGTTTTTCTCCCCTTTAGAAAAATTATACAGGGTGGTCATACAAAATTGTTATGCGATTGTTTGGATATTTAACTACACATAATAAACCATTATATTTGCTGCACTTAAACTGCTTTATTTGTTGCTACTTAAGTTCAGAGACTTGTATGAAATATAAGCGAAGTATTTTGCAATATAATGTTTTATAAAAATACAGCTATAAGTCCGATACAGCCAAAAAAATGACCATCACTTAAAAATTCGTGATCACCCCGTATATAAAAATAAAAATTTGGTTTTTAATCTAAATTTTTAAATCAAATTCTATTTTTAAATAAAAAAAATATCAAAATAATTAAAACTGACTGAAATCATCTGAGTTTGCGTAAAAATCATACACTTTTGGTAAAATATTTCATTTGTGTCTGAAAATATTTAAAATTGCATACCTGAATCTTACAATATTTGGAAACCAATGATTCTTTGTGGTATCCCAAAAGAAAAGAATCTATGATGATTAGGAGAGGTTTGAAGAAGAAGAATGGTCAAGGTATCTGCGGTATCAGCTGACCGCTCGTGAACGTTTTAAAATAATAGAGAAAATAAAAAGCCATTACTGCTTGTGTTTACAAATGAAATATATAACAATAACTTATCATTAGTGCTATTTCAGGCTTTTTATAGAACATTTAGGGCTACAGACACAGTGCGATTGATTTTTCAACCCTTCCCATAATTTTAGTACTTAAAAAGATATTGTTTTGATTTTAAAAATAATGTATTTCACCCTAGGTACAGTAACGAGATTGAAATATCTATGGACAAACTGTATTAATAATGACTATTTTGCTAAAATAATTGTTTTATCCAAACTTGTGAGCCTTTGGACACAAATTATAACAACAAAAATACAATCAAGTAAAATAATAGTTAGTGTTTTACACCAGTTAATTAACATATTCTTTATTCTTTAAACTCAAGTATGCAATGTAGCATATTTAGGACAAATTAGCTTAAGTAATGTTTTAATGGCAGCAAGGACGTAGCCAAGGGGGGGGGTCCAGGGGGTCCGGACCCCCCCCTTCAGGTCAAGATTTTTTTTTGTGCCATATACTACTCTCTATCGTTCTTGTCAATTTCAACAAGTTATCCCTAAAAAACGCCAGTGGCGGATCGTCCACTACAGCAAGTACAGCCGGGCTGCACCTAAATTCATTAGTGTATTACTACAAAGAGCCGCTTTGGAAAGGAAGCGCGGACAGTTTCACCCCTTGTTTATTCGTAAACGTGTTTAAACTGCTCTTGGAGGGTTTGGGGGGGGGGGGGGTCTTTTTGAAAGGAACAGGAGGACAATGAGTTGTCGTAGGTTTGACAATGGAATCGCTTACAAACGTTTTTGAACAGTTTTCTTTGGAAGACGACTTGTGTGTATCATTAATCAAATATCCACTTTTACAAAGAAACTGTCAACTCGTGCTGCCAATAGAATACTTTGTCGGAAAAGGCGCGTTGAAATTGTAGCAAGCACATGTCAAGGGTCAAAGAAAAAGGCTTGTCTGGGAATTGTAGTGATTGTAATGTATAGTCTACTTCGCTTCGTCCTCATGGTCCTGTCGTCCTCACCTGTTTGTAATTAACTGACCCTTGGATAGCCGTTTTGGCTGATAGATGCTCTCTCTATTGTGACAAGGGCATGTTGTTCTATGCTTGTGGAGGCTGGTCCTACAGGTTTTGGAATGAACCCTACACTACAAATGCATTGTCCCGAGCTCTAACGTCCGGAGAGTCGTAGGGGAGTATATCGACAAAGAGAATGAAGAGGTAGAACAGCTTACAGCTCTATTTCACGACTAGTTATTTCAGAGTACAGACGGCAAATTTAGGAAGCATTTTTTTAGTTTAAACAAATGTAGGAGGTTTTTTCTATCAGCATATTTTACTGTTTTGCAAGTAAGTAAATATTTCTGTATTCTAAACGTCATACCATATCTTTCCTAATGAAATGGACTTTTGTAATTATACTAATCAATTGGCAGTGACTAATTAAAATGTTTGTTTTTCTATACATTGTTAAGTCAATAACACTAAGAATGTTTATGTATAGAAACTAAGTCGAAGATCATTTTAATCTTTAACAACATATAAATTACTTATAATAAATGAAATTTCAATGCATCGAATTAGTGTAAATACTATTAAAATACGTTTTACATAAAATCAAAATTTCTAATGGCTCATGTCAAAAATTGTATATATTTTTTATATTACTAAGACTTTATGTTTTTTTAAAAGCAGAAAAATTTTAATTTGAAAACTATTTTTAAAATTTATTAATTTAAGTAGCTAAAATAAACATAATTTCAAATATTTATTTGTTAAAAATGTAAAAAGCTTAAAACTAGACATTGAGGCATAAAGTCATATTTACGAACTTTTATTGTAAAATATTTTGTTTGTTTTGTTAAATTAGACGAATCAAGTTTATTTAGTTACAATAAATATCGGAAAGATCTTTTTGCGAGACAGAAACACAGTTGATGTAAGAGTGACAAAACAGTTGCGCTGTTCTCAAACTGTGAAGAAAAAAAATTTCATTTATAGCTCAATTTTTTTTTATTTAAAATTTTAATTAAAATTTGCTCTAAATGTCAAAGCTGGGGAAGAAACTACCCCCCCCCCCCAAATCGTAGCAACTCTTGGACCCCCCCCCCCCTTAGCAAAATCCTGGCTACGTGCTTGATGGCAGCTGTTTTAGGATTTTCAGATCCGGCCTGATAACGCCAAATACAAAAATGGAAATTAAGGTTCTAGTAAAGTTATAAAATTATGATATGCCAGTATAAAAAAAATTCTAGAAATAACTTAACGCATTTTATTTTTGCTGCAATTCTACCATTTTAAAATGCTGTAATTTTGTTAAAATTGTAGCATTTTAAAATAGTAGAATTGATACGTTCATAACCGTCAGGGAGTTAACATTTAAATTACATTATATTGTCATTGATTTATATATGTGTTCTCTGAGGAATTAATTAAGGACATTTTAATTTCGTACTCGATATTATCAATCATCTTTACTAACCCTTCTTTTAATTTTTTTGTTGAATTTTTAATACAAGTTTTTTTAGTTAAGATTTTAATAAATAGATTTCGATTTACTAAGAAATATTTATTTGCTAAGTCTTTTTTTTTACTTTATGCAATTTCACTCCCCTTAATTATTTTTGAATTAGAGGAGTAATGTTAAAATAAAAAAAATCGGAGTAAATCGAAATAAATCGGAGTAATGTTATTGCCAGGTGAAACCCCGAAATTTAACTTGCATATAGTTAGTTTAAAAAAAAAATTATTATGATATTAGTGCATTCTAAAACTAACTACTAAAGAGATTTATATAATGCAAGATGATTGATGATTTATTCAGGATATCATCTTCTTGATAATTTAATATCAATAACGCGAATAAATTTTGAGACTAATGATAAAAGATAAAATATCGAATGAGAGTTTAAAATTACACTTAATGTATCAATGCCTTGAGATTACGATATAAAAATCAATGACGAATGATAAGAAGCAAAAATATCTAAAATTGCTACTTAAAATCTGCTTGACTGATATTTTAAAGATACTAGGTTAAGTATTCTTAGCTTAGAAAATAATTAAATAAATGGTAAGAACATAACGTGTTCAGAAATTTTAGTAATCATTATTGTCATCATATATATTATATCTGTAGTAAAGATCTCTTTTGTGCCTCTTAGATGCAACGAATTTTAACACATGAGGTTTCAAAAGAAAGAGAATTTCATAGACCAGTGACGAATCGTACTTTCATCTCATAAATATTTAGTTAATTAAAAAAATTAGCTTAAAATAATTCAATTTAACATTTTTTTAAACAACCCGTTGATAATACTGCCATTTATCAGCAGACCGTTAAACTTTTTTTTTAATATTTGGGCCACAACAGATTCGTTAATATCTTTCACCTTTATACAAAGAATGGGTGTGTAGTGTGTATGGGGAGAGAGATAGCGATTCTTCATGCGATAACTATCGCACGGGCATGGTAGTATATATTATTTCTGTAGTAAAGGTCCCTTTTGTGACTAAAATACGCAACGGATGTTAACTCATGAGATATCAAAAATTCTAGTATATCTTTTAACATATTATTATTTCAGTATTATTATTTCAGTATTATTATTTCAGTATTATTATTTCAGTATTATTATTTCAGTATTATTATTTCAGTATTATTATTTCAGTATAATTATTTCAGTAATATATTATTTCAGTAGTAAAGATCTCTTTTGTGGGTTTCACACGCGACGAATTTTAAAATGTGAGGTATAAAAAAAAAAGGGAATTTCTATGAGCAGTGACGAATCGTACTTTTGTCTCGTGATTATTAAATTTTTTTTTGTAAATGCGTTTCAGAATAATTCGTTTCTAAGCAGTTTTTAAACGACCCGTTGGTAGTGCTGCCATCTATCAGGAGAACTGTTAAACCTTTTTGCTAATAAGAATTTAAGGGGGGGGGGCTTGTTTATGCGATAATTCTTGTCATGGACATGCTAGTTTCCGTTTAATATTACTATTGCAATTACTCATTCACTTTTTATTTGAAGCCTGTTTATCTAAGTGTAACGATTCCATGACATTTAGCTACTGTTGTTACGTGAAATCATTTTAATACGGCTCATTTATGAAAGTTATTTAAAATATTGTGTGTAAAAAACAGTTTATTCCACAAATATACCATATTGTATAGGATAACAGAAAGTACTATAACATTCGAAGTTTCGTTGATTAGTTATGACTGCAAGAGCAATTTGAGAGAGTTACATGATAAGAAAGAATTTTAAATATAAACGGATTATTGTGTTATACACTTTAAAATGTTAACTATCCATCGTTGTTTGGAGTTGATTTATGCATTTAATAAACTTTGTGGTTGTGATATTGAATACACAACATATGAAAATCCCGTTTTTTAATGAAATTTTCATTTGTAGCGTAATATGAGAAAAGAGACAAAACGAGTAATTGACGTAAAGTGTGGGCCGATCGGTATTATTATATTCATACAAAATTCAATTTTTAAGTATTAATAGTAATACTTTCACATAGAAGAAATATTGTTACGTTTGCGTTTTTGTATTTTGCGTTTTCATATGATATTCGATGGAATAAAATGTTACGGTGCAAATTAACAAAATAATAACTTTAGAATTTTAGTAAATATAATAATTCAATAAATAAAAAATTACAGATAAAATTTATATTTTTGTTAAAAAAGATTATCATACAAAAATCTAAACTAAATTATATAAATGTTTTTTTTTTTTTTAATTTTAAAGCTAAACAGTAAAAAATACGAAAAAATTAAAATTAGTTTTTAATAAAATTATTTTTGCTTTCCTAAACCTCCAAGTATAATAATAGCAAGAAAAAAAAAGAAAATATATATATATATATATATATATATATATAAAATATAACTGACATCCATATGGTATAAGTGAATTTTAATAAGTGTAATAATACATAAGAATGTGGGAATGATTGATATATAGAACTGATTATTAAATATTTTTGAACCTAAAAAGGAAATACCTGCTCTAATATTTTAAAAATTATTTTCGTCTAAGTTATAATCGATTCATTAGAATTGCGTCTTGTCAGTGAAATTTTTTCCAATAATTTTCGTTTTTAACTAACGATTTTATAATCATAGTCAAGCGTTGAAATGGCGAAGCTAATTACTTATATGCAATATCAACTAGGTAATTTTTACATGAACTTTTTTTCGTATTTCTTGTCATATATAAAATTACAAAACTGACACCAATAAAAGAAACTTATCACAATCTTCCCGTGTAAAATTTTCTATCAAAAACCTTTACAGACTGAACCCCCCCCCCCAAACAAACTCTCTCACTTGTGTAGGTCCATCGAGCGCAGAACTGCCGCCACAGGACGAGGCATGGACTCTACTAATGTGTGAAGGTATTTTATAGGTAATTCACACCACAATTCCAGAACCTTGTAAGGTGATGGAGATTTCTTTTCACACCATTTGTACATCATGTATATGTTATTCCCATATATGCTCTTCATGCATTTTCGCGTACGATCGCAAAAGTGTAATAAGAATATGAGGAATCTGGAAAAACATCAAATCTCCGACAGCATTACGGGCAGAAAAAAAACCTCGAAGGAACAGGACCATCGACGAACGGCCGACAAGAATCGTTTCATGAGGTAGACGTGTAACACTGTCTCAAATCACTACAGATTACAATGTTGGGGCAAGTGTCAAACGTGCAAACTGTATAATGGTCCCTTCCTGATATGGTCTTTCGGAGCCTAAGGTTCAATCTAGTGCCTTTGATGACTGCAAGGCATAAAACTATGCGCCCCGCCTTTGCTCGCAAGCACCGTCATTGGATTGTTGAAGAATGGAAAATCGTTGCCCGGAATGACGTTTTAGTTGTTTTGTCAATCTTTTCAGTTGTATTGGGCTGCTGGACGTGTTCGAGTATGGAGAAAACACCATGAAGCCGTGGACCCCGCATGTCATCAGGGGACTGTTCAAGCTGGTGGAGCCTTGTCGTGGGATGGGGCGTGTGTATAGTTGGCATGATATGTGACCCCTGTTAAGGCTACAGACGACTTTGACAGGCGACCGGTACGTAAGCATACTTTCCGATTACTTACACCCATTCATGTGTCCTGCATGCATTCTGACAGGTTTCAACAATTTCAATAGGAGAAAGCGACATCACACACGTCGAGAGTTGCTACCGAGTAGTTCCAGGAACACTCTTCTGACTTCAGCATCCTCTAATTGGCTACCAAAATCCCCAGATATGAACAATATTGAGCATATATGGGAATAACATATATATGGTGTACAAATGGTGCCAAAAGTTATCACCAACACCACGTACCATTCTGGAATTGTGGACTGCCTTGCAAGAACTATGGTGTGAATTTCCTCCAGGATACCTTTATACATTATAGTAGTCCATGCCACATCGCGTAGCGGCTGTTCTGCGTGCTCGATGGAAACCTACACGATATTAGGTAGGTGTGCCAGTTTTTCTGACTCTTCAGTGCATAATGGGGGTGAGTACTTCGAATCGTACCACAACGTGAAAAGTTAATTTGATAATTTACATAAATTATCTTTAAATGCATTGCTTTCACATTCAAAAGAAGAAAAATACGCTAAATATAGGGTTTTGAATTCACTTAAAGTCTCATGTAGACATGCAAATGTTTGGGCTAAAGTTTTTGCTTATTATGCTGATTCCATCGCTAATAATTGCTACATTCATTAAGTTTGATGTTAATTGTTTTATTTAACTCAAACCATTTTTATTTTAACACCTGAATTGTCAGAATGGTTTATCGTATCCTATCTTTCAAATGTGATATTAATAAGTGTTGTCAATGGAAGATAAAGGTAAAAAAGCAGGCAGCAATAAAGAGAAGAATGGGCTGTCGTAAAGAGCACAGCAGTAACTGCTAAAATCACCAATAAAAAGGGAAAGGGGTTTTGGAAGCAAGTTTGGTGGTCGTTCTTTATGTCTTCCTAAACCTAACAACTTTGGAGAAGAAAAAGCAGAATGGAACTGCCCTCAAAGAAAGCGAAAAGTCCTGAATAAAATACTCTCTTCAAAGCTAAACACGGGATTGCTACAAGGGAAATGATTTTAGTGTGTCTGTTCACGACCACAAACTTAACGATCCAGGATATAAAAACTGAAATTGTATCAATTTAGAGTTCGATTCTGATTGATAAAAGATTCGAGTTTTACGCTTTAAATTACGGTTCACTTATGGAGTTTGTGACGGAAAATTCAGTTTTTTTTACTAAAACTTTAATTATTTCATTCTCTTTAGTCCACAGTGGTTTCATCTTCAAATATAACCAATATCGCCATAATATATAAATAACGTCGTCTTCAGATATAACCAAGTAGTCTTCAGATACAATATATCATATTAAAATGCATGTACCATATACAAATGTACAATAAAAACTTACGTTTTATTAATTATTTTCTATTCTAAAATCAAAAGCGGTTATTTTCAATGAAAATAAGTTATTTCTATGAAAATAAGCAGAATGGTAACCACTTCGTTTCGCAAGTTACCTTTTTATGAGAATCCATAAAGCACGCCTAAATTATTGCTATGTGCTTGCAGGAAATAACTGTCGTTGGTCTGGTTTGGTTAATTAACGTAGTACTAGAGCTGCACAGTGGGCTATTGGCGACGGTTAGGGCCTATCTCAAAGGAAAGACCTGGGAACGATGCCTCATATTTTTGAACCATGGTCAGATGACGAGGACAACACCTGAGCTGACACCCGACGCAACCTCAATAGGCGTCAGGACATTGAACCCCGATCAGATTTATCGTGCACCAGTCCCCTACAAACGCCAGTATAATTTGTTGGATCTTTTGGACGATTTTCTAGTATTTTTGTAGCGAAGCTGGCAAACCCCTGATCACAAGATCACTACTTTTTTACTTTTCATTGTCAAGCACGGTTTCAAACTAGCAATACTCTGATTATTAGCTTAACGCCTTTATACACTGGGCAGCTGGGGACCAATAACTGACGAGAGTGCATGGATACCATTTACTGGGAATACCCTGTTCGCATGATTTTTTGATATTTTTTCAAAATAACGAAAAGTCTATCCATTTTATAGTAACAGTAAGAGGTTAAGTTCCATCAATAAGAATCTGTATAATGTAAAAATGGAAACCCCTACAAAAAAGGAAAATTGTAGTAGCGACAGAGTTCTCAGTGTAATTTCCATTTTTAACACAGCGATTTTAGTTGTTATAGGTAAAAATAACGCCGAAAATTTACTTGATGACATAATATTGAACTACAATATTAATTTGAGTAATATTTAATATGACTCAATTTCATATTTTGAGTACCGATCAATATGAAATATAAAGCACATATAATTTTAATTGGAATGTAGTAGTTCTCATGAGAGATTATATGAATCAATATCAAAATTATAATGGGAAAATGTGTTTATTTACATATTATCTTGAAATATTTAAAAAAATTACTCAACGATATTGAAAGATCTTTTCCCGTTTGGAAAGTTTACTTCTTCCCGGGCTTGCGATATTTTACGAATGCAAAAACTGTTTAACTGTTAAAATAAATGTTCTGAATTTAGACAATAATCGAATTGTTTTACAGAAGAACGCAATGATATAGTAAATGAATGCATTAAAAATCACAATTCCAAGCAATTGGAAAACAATTCTAATTGCTTCACTGTAAAAAAAAAGTTACTTAAAAATGAGCGATGACGTACTTAAGTTTAAGTAATTGTACTTTTGCAAAAATAGGCAGTGTGATTTAATAGTGCTAATCTCAGCTTCTGTTCAAGCCATCTTAACAAAGCGACCTGACAAACTTAAAATATTTGTTCAGAAGATGGTTTTCCACATTATTTGATATCGATTGCTTAAATAGAAACTGAGTTATTACAATTCAATTATCTTACTCCTCGTTCTTTTGGCACACCTTTTAACATTACTTTGGTTTATAACTTATTCACGTCGCTCTTGTAGCTTAACGAATAAGGCTCTGGTGAGCGGTGCGACTGCAGATCTGGGTTCGATTTCCGGTAAGTCTTGGTTGTAATTGTCGATATTATTGAAAGTGATTTATGCAGGCAGCTTATGAAGGATAGCATCTGCTCTTTTTATTCATTTTAACCCATTGTACTAATTTTTAAGAACGTTTTTTTTCAAAATTGAAACTTATGTATTCGGAGCCATGATAAGCATTGAATGTATTCAAAAATGAGTAAATTTTAATTATTTTTAAATACCTATGTTTAACAGTGTTGGGTTATAACAAAATATATATTAGAAATGGATAGAATTAGCAATAAATAAAACTTATTTGAAATTTATATAAATAAAAGCAAAGTCAGGGCGTTAGATTATCCTGTATTAAAACTATGGAAACGAGAAACAGCAAACTAAACACGAATACCGCTCGCTGTCTTCCAGTGGAATAATAGAATCCCTTTCGATCGACTTCTTTGTTAGACAACAGACTCGTAAATATCGCCAGAAATCTGCACGAGAAAAAGACATTAGTAACAAAATAACGCTAGAAGTGGTATTCCAGGAAGCGTCGACAGAAAGTAGAACTCGGAAGGTAAAAAGCAGTTGGGGATAAAAGCTGATATTTTATGAAGTACTAAAACATTTGCTCTCCATGAAAACATTATTTTCAATGAAGTACAAAGAAAATACTTTCATTGGAGTAGATGAAAGTTTACGTGTTTTCATTATCTCTGTTATTCGATCACAAAGCAAGTCCTGAATGGATGCTGGATATTTTTTTAGAATGATAGTTTTCGTTGATAGAAAATGTTTTTTTAACCATTGAAAATTCGGATGTGCAAGTCGTTAGAGTATTCAAAAACCGATTTCAGGGATTAAAATACTATTTTTACATGTTTTAAGGTTGAGAGGTTACATTACCTTTTTAAGATAAGATTTAATATTTGAAAATTCTAAATAATTGCCGTTTTGCAGTTTTGTTTCACACAATTAGAATACTGGTATTTTTAATATGCAAATATACGAATTTTGATGGTAAACACTTATGCTCACTTGGTAATTGGCCTACCTGAGAAAAATTATGTTTTATATTAGACTTTCGTACAGGAGTGATATAATATTTCAACAAAATATACTACACTATTAAAAATGGTTTATCAAATTTGAAGAAAGTTTCATTAAATATATCCCGATTAAATTTTTCGTCAAAAATGAGAAGTTTATCGTCAAAATTAACAAAAGTTTGGGAAAAACTAACAAAATATTTGTCATTTGGTGAAAAATTTAATAGAGACATAAACCATTTTTAATCCACTGACTCTCACACAATTTTTACAATTGTAAAGTTATTTTCACTGCTTGGAAGTTTTAATAATTTATCCTAGGTATGCTCTTTTAATTTTTTTACTAAAATTTTAATTCATTTTAAAGATATAGTTTTTAAAGTATACCGCAAACAATTACATTAAAAAAATATAGTAAAATAGAGTATTTTCTTGAATTTAAAAATTGAGTTCATTCAAAAATTGGAGATTCCTGACCGTGATATCACGTCCATGAGCGTCAGGCGGTTAATAGTGTAAATAATATCAATAGAAAAATATAGCTCATTTTATTGCTTTAAAACACCACGTTATTTTAAAATTTGTCTATAGGTTAATGTACAAACGTATTGAAAAAATTTCTATTTAAAAATTGAGCTAGTTTTATTAAAAGTGCAAAATTTTGTTCAAAACTGCAATGCAAATTTTTTTATGCAATACTGAAATGAGTTTTCTCCAGTTTGCTCTTCGGCATTGTTTACGACTTTAATCAGTCCATTTTCAAAGTTCGAAAATATATCATCCGATACGTGACAGTTTCAAAAGTATTTTTCTGAAATTTGGAAATTGCTTTGTTTACGTTATCCAGTACATACATAAGTCGTTACAGTAAAAACCAATCAAATTCATTTTGAGTTAAACTACTCGAAATAACTAGTTTTGCGCTATGCAATTATTTTTGATTTCCATTTCAAACCGCAGTTTCAGTCATTTTAAGAGTCTAACAGGTGGGAAGCACCTAAGAGAACCTACAAAAAATCATAATATCTCTACTTTTCATAGATAGTGTCTTTCGATTACAAACTTTCATATATTGAACACATTTCTCATGTTCTTCTAGCAACTAAATAATCGATTAACCATTAGTGAAAGAATCAAGAGTCGCGTAAAAAAAACCAGTCCTTTATCCTAACGAACGATTTTCGAATTCGTTCATTTGAATAAAGAGCGAGTCAGTATATATCGCCATGAATGTTAACTGACGAGAAGTAATGAATACTGCCATTCGTCATAATAAACCTCTCAGGAGCTTTAATGGGCAAGACATTACTTTTTAAAACTTCACATCCGTTACAACTCAGTGAAGGAACCTCCTTACTAAACCAGATTTTTCTTCTTTCATTTAACTCATGTTTTGCTTAATTTGCTATCTATAAACTTGAGGATTCGAAGGTAGTTATGTAAGATAGAAGAATTTTTGAAACGGTTCCCCTTGACGGAGTCATTTTTATGGCATCCCTAAAAAGAGACTTTGGGGAAGAATTTCGTTCTTTTAGATTGGTATGAGTAATGGTAGAGTTTAATTTCCGGGGATAATAAGATTCATAATCATTCTTTGAAATATATGTTGGTGGGTTATTCTAACAAAAAGCTTCGGTTTAAAAGCGTGGTTTAATCTATTTTAATGACTGAAATTAGCTTTAAACCGATATTTTTGTCAATATTTTGAAATAAATTTAGTGAGAGTTTATTGTTATTTATAAAGCAATATTTTATATGCGTTATAAAACTAGTTAAGGGGACACAGTACTAAAAAAATTGTAAATTTCTTGATTTTTGTTTATTTGCTAAAATTATAGTTTGAAATCTTCTAAATATGTTTAAAAATTTTTTAGATTATGTTTCTTAATGAGTTATTTAAGATTTTATACTGAATGATGTTTTTCAAGGAACGAAAACTTTAAATTATTTTTTCTTAGTGTTCGGTTTTCACTGATATTAAGTTTTTCGAAACGTTAAGGCTTTTTTTTTTATTATTATTGAAGAAATGCATATTCTTTAAACATGGTGTAAACATTTTAAGACATGTATATATTAAAAATTGGCATGCGAATTTTCTGTTTAAAAAGTAGTAGTTTTTTTGTAATTTCTAAAGTAAGAAAAATGTAGTTTTTAAGGAAAAAAATTATGATGTTATGAATAACTATTTATATAAAAATCAAATAATTGTAGTACAAAATTTTAATGCCAATTCTTATGTATTATAGTGTAAAGGATCTGAGAAAACATTTTGGTAAAAAATATGATTATTTAAAAATACCTTAGCATTTTTAAAAAAATTGAAAAAGTTAAAATTTTGAAAAAAATTGCAAATAATTATGGAATTATTCTTTTATAGAAATTTAAATAATATACGTTAAAACTTTGATTCAAAAAGCCAAAAATAAATAAAAAGTTCAAATGGTACCGTGTCGCTTTAAAGAAAAAAATATATATAATTTGATTATTTTTTAATGATTTTCCAATTAATAATTCTTATTATTTTAAGTTATTTATGTGAATATATATTTAGTTGCAATCAAAATGTAAAAAAAATAAGCACTCTTGCACATTCCTTGCACAATTGTTTTAGGAAGTGTTCATTTATTACGTCACGCTATTTTTCATCCGTTTTTGTAACCTTTCCTACCACCATGTCACGCACTGTTACGTTAATTTTATCCTCCCCCCACGTGTCCCGGCACAATAAATTTGTGCAGTTAAAAAACAATCCTTAAACTTTTCCCACCGTATTATACCAAATACGTTTATAGAGATTGTGTTTTCTATAAAAAGTGACATATATTAAATTTTGTGAAATAAAATTCAGCTTATCTTTTTACATAGTTTTGCTATGTTTCACAACCACTGAAACCCCTCTTCCCTATGTCACGCTTGACAATCAATGAAGGAAGAAACCCCTCCCTTATAGGGTACATGATGTAATATATGAACGCTCCCTTATGTATTTATGGATATAATGTAATAAAGTTATTTTTTGAATTATGCATAAATACTTCCCAGTAAAATCCAACCTTTATTTAAAGCAAATAATACAGCTATTGTAAATAAGAGTTCAGTAGAGTAATAATCCTTTAGTAACAGTAAAACTTTATGTATTTTATGTTAAGTAAAATTATTACATTATTCAAAATTAAGTTATGTATTATGAGAGCTTAGATGGCAGCCTATTAATTACACAACAATCTTAACTCAAAAACTTGAGCATGAATTGGATTATTATGACGTAAAAATTCACCAATTTATACTTTCACTTTACCACCACACAAATTCTATTTTTTTAAAATTAAATATATTATTGATGAAAAGCATTCACAGTTTATATGATACAAATAACAAAGCAAATCGAAACGATGATCACCATAACAAACTACAGTTCCGAAAATTGTAACCACTGTCGAAGAAAGATTTAAAATCGGGAAACGGTCATGTTTCTTGCTCCATACAAATTTAAGAAGAAGAAAAAAAAGAACAATTCCACCGCACGTAAACCCACTCTTACCGAGCAAACAGTTCGGATATTTGGAAAATCTTTTTATCTCCGTTCCACAAAACCGATTTTTACCGAGGGGGAGATCAGTTGAGTAAGTGCACATCGACGGCCCCGGATTTGGGGCTTTTGTGGGGGGTAAGCGGTCGATGTGCATAGTTAGGGCATTCAACCAATTCTTTTTTTAAAACTCTTTCTATACATATTTTACTAGTTGTGCTCAACTTGCTCTAATAATTTCTTTAGTTTGTAGGTGGAAGGACGGGGTAAAAGGGGCTTATCTCTGCTTCTTTTGGAAAGAGAACCTAAAAATTTCAAGGAGGTGTTTTTGATCTTTATTAGATTTCAGCATTTCGTTTTATGGCGTTTACAGTGTAACTAAACTACAATTTGAGTACAGAGAAATAAACACATTCCAAGACAAAAGATTGAGCAGTTTTTAACGAGGTCTCTGTTTTAACTCGACCTTACAGCATTTCGTCTGTTTGTCTGTAAATTTGTTTGTTAAGCATTTATGACTAAACACGTTGTTCGATTTTCTTCAAATTTGACATGAATGTTCCTTAAAGTCATTAAAAATAATGTATATATTTTTTTTGTTTGGTCGCGAGATCTTACTGTTCCCAGAACTACTAGTACTAAAACTTTTGAGACATATAAATAGCTCTTTTTTTTAACAATAATATACCCTTTGCCTTTCAAGGATGTCTTTAACATTTCCGTTATTTTTGCTAAACTATTACAATTACTTCTATTATTTTTTCCAGAAGCTTTGAGTCTCCATGATGAAAAAAATAATATTCAGTTTTGTGGTAGGCAAGAGAAATCAATGAAGTACGACATTTTTAAAGCTAAATACTATGCTGTTATCGCTCGCTTTAAAATACAGGGAACAAATAAAAAGGTTTTTATTTTGTCATCTAATAGATAAGAGTGAAATGTATAGACTTTCAAAACTATTCAAGCTGGACAATGTAACCAATGAACGGGAAAAACGAAAACAATGAACTTATCACTATTGTTGAGATTACAAAATGCTAACTGTTACTGAATGAAAAACAATAAGCGTTTACATGAATTATTTTTTGCTTCATTAGGCTCATATGTAAAATATTCAAGATTTTAGAAAAAGTCCAACCAAGATTTTTTTTTTTTACTTGGCCAAAGCATTCCACCTCACATCCTCTGAAGGAAGTCGTGTGTTTTGTATAAATGAAGATGGATTATAATAACAGGAAAGAAAATATATAGATATTAAATCATGGTTCTGAAACTAGGCAACTGTGGAAATCATTGATAAGCTACAGTCATATACAAATACGATTATATTTAAAACTTTTTTAACGTTAAATAAGAAAGCTCATTTGAAAATTGACGTTTTCTTATATCCTTTGTTTAAAAATTATGGTACTCTCGTAGCTGTCATGTAGTAGTTAGCAATTTTTACATTTAATATTCTTAGATTAAAATATAACAATACAGAAAAAAATATTAATAACTTCAATAAGTTTGCTAAATTAATAGACTGTTTATCTAGTAAATAGTTAAATTATCGACCAACATGAGCAAAATCTGACACACATTCCTGTTTATATACCACTATGTGATTATCATTGTTCTAGATAGTTTCAAAATCAACCTGAACTATCTGTAATAGATCTACGAGTAAACAATCGAGTATTTACTATTCAGGTCATCCTTTATTGTACAATAGATTCATATGCAAACGCTTTAATATAATGTAATGAATATTGTTATTATATCGGGATTTCTAATAATGACGTCTGAATTTTTTTATAATTAAATTTATTCTTCATTTATAATAAGAACGAATAAATAATACATTTTTATTGTGAATAAGTATATTTAAATATTTTTTAAATTCAAATTTATTATATTAATGCATTTAAAAGTGTTTACTTAGTTATAATTTTCAATACGGTAGGATGGTTTGTATATTTGTTTATTTGCTTGTAAGTACAAGAAAGGGTCCGTAACTACAAAACGTAGAATTTTCAAATTTACAGAATAGTTTTTTTGAAAAATTAGAATTTTAATGTAACCATTATCAAGTTACTACGACATATCTTTCGAATGTTATAAACAAATTTAATATATGCTAACAAAGTTTCACGGAGTAAAAAAGTAATATCAATTGTTATCAACGGAGAAAAGTGAAAATTTAATATATATGCTACAAATTAGTTTGAATGCCGGTCTTTGCAAAAAATACTTTGTTTTTGCTGCAAATTCACATTTTAATGCTTTGTATTTCAAAAGCCAAAAATACCCAATAATTAATTAAAATACATGACAAGGTGTTTAGCAATGAGATTGCAAAGACGAAACCAGAAAGTTACATTAGATAAAAGCCCATTAAAATACAAATCAAAGTAACCATGTTCGATTTTTTAAAAATAATAAAAAGATTAAGATCCTAGACAATTGTTCTATATTTTTTATTAAACTATTATAAATTGTTCTCCACTATATAAAAAATGATATGCCTATGTAAATACTTATAGTTATATTAGTATAGGTCATATGTAAAATTTTAAACCTTGATGGGACCTCTTAAAGGTGAAATTATAAACTAATACAAGAGATTATTCCCGGGAGGAGAGAAAATGTATATTTTTCTTTCATTTGTCGCTATTTTATTTATCACCGTACAAAAAACGAATACCTTTGCTAGTTTGCATTCTATATATTAAGTTTTCAAATACCGTAACTTGGGGTTACTTGGGCCCTGCGGGTTACTTAAAAAATCTTTTAAATGACTCCTGGGTCTGCTGTCATGAAAATATAGTAAATCCCCAGAATCCAAGTAACCCCAAGCAACTGTACGATAAAAATGAGTGAATCTGAAATTATATATTAAATTATTAAATGGAAAAAGTCAGATAAAAAAAAATCGATGAAATTTATAGTTAAAAGAAACTAAATCAAGTTAGGAACGGAATTAAGGAAGTCAAGATAATTGCCAGTATCCGATGTACTTTAGATCGTGTCAAGAATTGCAATACTTCAAAATGTCAAAATTTTAGCTTTTGGGTGTCATAGTCCTTTAATATTGAGTTCCTTTACATTACGGGAAAATATGGCGGCGATTTAAAAATCAGTTACTCCCATGAATAGAGTGTGCTCGCAAATTACTTCCACGTTGAGGGTTTTTCTAACTTATTCAAACGAGACTCAAAAAGAAATCTGTGTAATGCAACAATTCCTGAGCAAGGCGAAGAGATGGAAATTGATGAATTGAGCCCGACGGCCACACCCGTATGATTAATGAATAAGTGATGCAGTTTATACAGGGCTGGAGAAGAATCAGACAATCATTGAGAATGTTTGAATAGAGAACTGTTACATATTTCATGCACTTTTAGAGAACGTGTTTAAAGAAAAGAATAGGCAACCACAATTTGCACGTTATTGGAGGTACATATTGTCTGCCGCATATTACACCTGTGCTTTCCAACTGGTGAGCAGTGTTCCAATCGCTCATTAAGGGATATTTAAATGAACATTTTTAAATATATGTTACAAGCAAAGTTTGTAATCTAAGCCTTCTGTATAATATCTAGTTATTCTAAAGAGTACATTTCCACTTTAAACAAAGTGTATTATTTTATTTTTGATCAGTTGTGGACACTTTACCTAGGAATTGTGGCAGTATTTGTAATGACCACTGTACTCTAAGCAAAGTGTAGAACAAGGGCTGATTCCAAAATTTGATTTTAGAAGGAACCACGAGAAAAAGTTATCCTTTAAATAAAAAAAATTAATTTAATATTTTTAAATTTTGCCAATGATAACTCAATTTGCATTATTAATATGTTTATGGATTAATATTTTAATTGATGTATTATAATTATTTAAAGTAATTTTGAACGGAATGGACTTTTAGAAAAGAGAACCAGGAAAGAATGAACGAGCATGAATTGTGTGGTGTTTACATAATATACAGTGACATTTTCTAGTCCTCAACATAGACATTGAATACATTTCTAGAGAATCGAATATAATACTTGATTATATACTTTACCTGTAACATATGCTAGTAGAATAAGGTAAAGTAAAAGTAACTATTGACGTTAATACAACACTATATTTTTTGTTCAGTTATAAAACATTTTTTGCGTGCATAATCAGGATGTGATCTTTCAATCTAAAGCTTTATAAACGCAAATATATATTTTTAATTATCGCATACCACTGATTGGCCATATTCTTGTAAACTATATTCAATACATAATTATATTTAAAAATTAATATTTTAATGACAAATAAGTAATAAAAAAATTTAGCTTTAATGTTGATTTAAAAAAAAAATGCAATTTAACGTCTTATTTTCAAATTTAATTGAGATTGTCAAATTGTAGATTTTTTTTGTAGACAACGTTTTATTGAACGATCTGGAATAGAGAATGACAACGGCTCATTGTGAATCGTCATTATTAATTTTTTATTAATGAAAGACTATATCCTGTAGTAGCCAATCTGGTCCTTTTATGCTTGACTTTTTGAAAAAGTTAAGCATAATTTATATCATTCAAACTTTTTAATACAATAAAGTTTCATGTATATATGCAAAAAAAATCCAGAAATTATTGTTGTTCGTTATCTTGAAACTTCAAAAAATACATATTTCATGTTTATGTTAAGTACAATTTTAAAAAAAACTCTTAAACTATAACATACTTAATTAAAAATAATACTTTTTAAGAAGATAATCAGTAAGTTACGCAGACTTAATGATTTATTTACTTTTTGGACCGATTATAATATCACTTAGTGTTTCAATCACAGCAAACACAATCAGCAAAAGAAGCATGATTCCTTCAATGAGTAGCATACAAAAGTAACCTCAGTTACTATAACTACAGACAAGAAATTCTCAGTGGAATAGACCATCATTCCAAGAAACGTTTAATAGTTAATATGCAATGAGTAGTTAGTGTTATTAGTTTATAATAAAGATTCTGCGTTTCTATTCTCAGATAACCTTTCATAAATAAGACTATCAGAACAATGTGATACTACTGTAAATAAAATACTCGATGCGAACACTGAAAGTGATACTTTCTTAATATATTTTCATGCGTATGTTACTCAAACACATGATTTTCTTTTGAACCAAATATTTTAAGAGCGTTTTACTCAAATTGAAATAAGAGCTTCATTCTTCAAATTACAATTTGAAATTTAAAATTTAAAATTTCTCAAGCAATTGTTTTTTTTATGCATTTTTGCTAATTGTACTCATTTTTGAGTACATGTCTTTTTCAAAAATGAAACTTATGTATTCGGAGCTATGATAAGCATAGAATTACTCAAAAATAAGTAAATGTGACTTATTTTTGAGTACATATTTTTTAAAAGTGTAGGTGATTTTTAAGTATAATTTTTTTAATTATAAATATAAATATTAGGATATTTTAAAGACATATTTTTAAAAGTAATAAACATTAATAAATATTAAATTTTTTTAACATTTTAAAAATTATATTTATACCATTGATGTTACTTAATAGATCCCGAATACTCTTAAATTTATGTAGAGGTAGATGATAATTCAGTTATATATATATATTTCCATGGGTATGCTAAGTTTAAAAAGGTTAAAAATGTATAAATTAATCCGAAATACGCTTATAAAATACTTTTATATTTCATATGATATTGATCCCTAATAAGAAACTGTCGTGGATCACTTTCATCCATGCGCATTTTAATATTTAATGAGCAACGTTCTTTGTATCCAGAAATTTCTTATTTCTTTTGATTTCCATTTCCTGAAATCTGCATTCTCTTTTAAATTTAGCTCTTTTAATCTGAACTCAAAAGAGTAGAAAATGACTCTGGAACTACGTAAATGGCAGGCATCTTTACAGATGCGTTCGTTTCTACGGAATACTTGATGGTGGTTACAATGTAGCGGAAATTTGCTTTGAAGCATGACGCTGCCGAACTCTAATATCCGATTGCTGTTGAGTGCATCTTCATTTGTTTTCAAGATGACTGTAAGGCTTATGGTAAATGAACAACAGTCTTCCAAATTTTGAAAATAATATGGGTGTTTGAATGTTAGAAGCTTGGCTTGTTGAGATTAAATAGATATGTGCTACTTACTAAAAGTTATTTAATCCACAATTTATAATTATATATTTAGAATAAAAGTGCTTTAGTTAGTATAAAAAAGATCAGTTGGAAACCTGAAAACTCAGAAAACTAATTTCAGTAACTATTTTTTCAAGATAACCCAGATATATCCACATTTTCGCAAAATCGTTTTTTTAAATATATTTTAAAGTTTTCAATGCACTAGATTACCTTGCAAAGCATTATTGACCTAAAGTGTCTGAATTCAGTCCAAAAAGTGTATTCAAAGTCATGCGTTTAGATCCAAAATTACGTGGTTAATCGTTTTTAACGTCTCATGTAAAATTTAGGAAAATAAATGTATCTAGTTTTGAAACTAGAAGTATCATTTTAAAATTTTATTAACCACTACGTTACATAAACAAAATACTAACTCGTTAACTCTATTGAAAAAGTATTTTATGTAGATGAGGCCTTTTACCTACTTATATTATTGTTTTAATTCACAGAAACAAATAGTGAGTAATAGATAAAGATAACTTTTTTACCCGTACGATGTATCTCAATAAAAAATATACATGAATGTTTTTATATTAAATTTAAGGTCGTAATACTTTTTATTGATACCATTAGTTATAAAAAAGATCATTCCACACTGTCTACATTTTTTTAAAACAAAATTTATTAAATAACTAAACTTATTTTAAAAACTTCAAAAACTCAGTTGTTCAAAACTACACTGACAGCCAGTCTCATTGAACGTTCTCCAAAACCTGAAAGTTTTACGATGCATTCCCAAAACTGCCCACAAATAAGAACCTTTATTATTATTTAAAAAAAAGTGAGTTACATTCAAATAATTCTTTCAACCGACATTGTCAAGAAACCTGGAAGTTTTCCGAACAATCGGTCACAAAAGCGCTCCACTAACTGCTTTAAAGAAACTTTGAAGATTCGAACACCCTAGATATCTCCATCATTCCAAAATGACATTCCTCCGCGCATCTCAGTGCTGATGATGGCGCGCAAGTGAGTTCTTCTTCCACTCTTGGCCCATTATTATTTCGATCAAACGGTTTGCGCGAAGTTTCGGCGAAAGTTTGGAATTGGAGGCGCTACGAGCGTTTTTGCGAGACCGCCGGGAAGGCCATGGCAAAAGGGACGAGTTCGCCTCTTTCGAAAAAGACCATGTGGCCGGCGATGCTCTTTCTTCTGCAAGGTAGGTGATTTTTTTTTCATTGGACTTTTTTCCAGTAAAAAAAAGTTCTGACATAATGTCTGAAGGAATTATATGTTGGAAGCGTGACAGGAGGTGGAAAAATCGTAACGCAATTTTTTAGTAATGTTGGAACTGACGAAATGAGAGTTTTGCACCTGGTCTATAAACACTTCGATTAAAGTAGGGTAGTGTTAACTTTTGTATTTCATTGTGTTTTCTAGTGTTAATTGAGTAGTGTTTAAATTGTATCCGAATTCATTGACTATAAAACACCTTATTCGATAAGCATGCATTTATTCTTTATAGATAACGGAAGAAAGTTTAAGCGTAATGAATATTTTTATTAAAATTATCATATGAATAGCCCAGATGCAAAACGGGATATATCCACTTTTAACTGTTTTGAAAAAAAATGTCATACAACAGGCAATATGTTTATAATAAAACAGGTCAATATAACAGGTTTATCTACTGTGGAACTTTTATTCTTGAGGGTTTTTTTATTAAGAAATAATGGTTTTGATCCTATTTTATATCGTTAAAAGTATAGCCAAAATAATGAATTAGTAATGATACCAAAATCACCTTTTTCAAATTTTTGTATATAAACCGTTTGGCATATTGGCTAATCTTTTTCTATATCTCGTATTTTTTCACGTTTAACTGAGCCTATTAGTATTTTAAATAACTGCACACATTTTTCCTATATCTAGTTTTTATTAGAATATTTATTATAAAAATTAATTTGCTTATTATTCTTTTAAACTCTTTTATCACGATCTATATAATTTACAGATATATAAATTATATATAATTGTTTATTTAGTTATACATGAGTAAGTAAGCTATTTAATTTTTTATGTCTTAGGCGTAAAAAATGTAGTCAATTAAAATATTTCATATGTCTGTAAGGGGGCGACTGAAATACTATAAATACTAAAAATATTTTATTCGCAAATATTTGTTTCATTATATTATCTTCTAAAATTATATAATGAAGTATTTCATTAGTTTTTCGGTTGAAAATTTGAAGCATTTTGTCAAGAAAATTTTATACGAAGTTCGGCGCTGTTAATTCAAACAAACTGAGTATAAAAATAACTATAAAATATTTTATATATTAAGCAGAATACTTTCAAGTGTCTAGTCGAAATTAAATTTTTGAATAGTTAAAAGTTTTAATTTAGAATTTATGTTATGCACGATATGGTGGTTGGATTGAAAAGAAACTTTAGGCATTGAAGAGAACCATTTTATAGAAATTGAAAAATCTTAATTTGTACATTTTCCAAAAAATAATCGTTCTTTTTAGAGTAAGTTCAAGTGTTTAGTCTATTTAACAACAGTAATGAATAGTTAAATAGAAATCAGATATTGTAAGTGTTTTTATGCAAATAAGGACTAAAATAATAGATTTATCTGTAATAAAACTAAATAAGAAAAACTTAAAAAATGATAAACGATATAATTGTGATATATAAGACAGAGTAAATGAAAATTATTTTACTATTCTTTTATTGAAATTTTTTTATTATTAAAACTTTCTAAATGAAATACTTTTATTGATAAAAAGATTAATTGATCCAGTTCATAAAAAAATTCAGTTTAATACAATTTTCGTGAGGTAATCTAATGATATTTTTTTATTTGTAAAATCTGAATTTCCTAATATTCCCGCAACGTAATGATGAATGTAATCGTTTAATATCATTAACTTGAAACCATAAATTAAACTTTATATCTTAACATTGTTTGTATAAAAAAAATCATAGATTTGAAGCACTCCGAGAGTTTGAAATTAATGAACTCAAGATGCGATTCAGTAAAGCTGTCAAACCATTAAGGATATTAACGAATCTAAAGATGCAAGGGGGCCGCTGAAACTAGGGTAATCATTAAACATGTTAGTGAATTTAATGATGTTATTAGGTTTTGCCAAAATAATACTAAATACAGGCACAGAAAGATGGAATCTTTAAGAAAGGAGAAGCTTTGAAAATCATACTAATTCGGTGTATTAAAATACGACAGAAAAATTCATATGTTTTTAAATGATAAAGTAGGATTTATTATTTTGTTGTACTTAAGTACTGATTAATAAGTAACTTTTATGATTACATCTCGTATGGAAACGCGATTTATTAATATATATTTAAATCTCAAATTTTATACAAGTAGTAAATGAGAAGGTTAGTGTTAATCTCTATTTTGATTAATTTGAGATTCTATTTAACAAGGATTAAAATTTTCAAGTTGAAGAATTGCTAGAGTAATTTATTGAAACTCAGTAGACTAACAATATCAAATTTTTGTTACTAACTTTTTTTTAATGAGTAACTCTACTATAAATGTTGTTTGAATGTTGTTTATTGAAGCACCATTATGAAATATAACCATTTTGTCTGTATACAACAGGGAACACAATTTATCATACCACGTTCCACAAGTATTTCAATTAGGGGGAAAATTCTGAATAGTCTTATTTTTTTAAAAAGCAATAATTATGTAGTTATTTGTTATACTTGATTCAATAAAAAATCAATTTTATCTTTAAAAATGTTTAATAAAATTAATTACAATTAAAGTAGAATTATATAACTAAAGTAGGGCAGAAATACCCATAGTTGAATATTATAATTTCAACCATTTTCATTTAGTCTAAATAAAATATTAATTAACAAATATATTTTTTTTGCAGCATTGATATTTAAAAAAAAAATCGAATGAGATGAGAAAACGTTCCTTTTAATTTCAACTATTTTTTATTCCGAAGTTTTACAGGTCTTATGTATCACTTTCGATCCCAGCGATTTCTTATTAACATTTTTAATATCAAACTCCGTAAAAGGTTCGATAAAAACGTCTTCTTAGAAAGAATGTACCCCTCGATGCTTAAATTAAAGACAGAATTCAAAAGTTGATCTTGCCATCAAATTTACTTCCCGAAAGATTTTTTATTCTTTATTACCTGGAAGAAAGCCAAGAAATCTTCATTATTGCACAGTCACGATAGCTGAATTTGTGGTATTATCTAACTCCTCATTTTCAGTCAAATGATCCTTTCCTAGTTGAATTTCACTCGTACTTTTCAAATAATATAGTTAAAAATTATAGACTTTCTCTTGAATGGGCTATTTTTTTACTTTCGTAACTGGAATAAAACCTAAATAGGTTACTTTGTAACCATTTTTAATTTGTTAAATAAATCAAGTATGATTTATTGGTGCGTGAAATTAGTTTCAATAATTATCTAAAATATCCTTTATGTAGATATTTTTACTATTTTATTTAAACCTAAAGGAACTTTTAAGTTAAATAGCGATTTTATTAGCTACCGAAGATTAAAAAAATAATCGAGTTTTGTTTGCAAATATTTGTTGGTGTAGATGAAAATAATGTTTTTTTTACGCATGATTTAATAAAAAAATATGTATAATTTAAAATGAAATATTGATATTTATATTTTGCAATGAGTTTGTACCAATTGCGTTTTCGTTCTACAATGAGTTATTTAAAAATTAAAATATTTAAATTAGAACTATTACCTCTTTACTTACTCTTTGACGTAACCCATTTCTAATTTATATAAACTTGTATTTAGTATACTATTAAAACAATATAATAAATAATATAATAATAATAAAAACAATATAATAATAATAAAAACAATATAATAATAAAAACAATATAATAATAATAAAAACAATATAATAATAATAAAAACAATATAATAATAATAATAATAATGAAGAATAAATTAAAATAACAACAGTATTAAACAATGATTATTGTTAAAATGAGAGATGTGGCTATTTAAATATACATAAAAAAAATTGTGCTTTATTATTAATTCATGCAAAAAAAAAACTTTTAAAGCAAGTTTAAGTACATCCTTGACTGCTTTTGAAATTATTTTTGTGCTGCAAATTTAGAATTAAGGGATGGTATAATGATACTTTAAGTGTATTTAGATATTTTATAGGAATGATTGATACAAAATTTATTTGTACTGAGTTTAAGTAATACTGACCAAATGTTTTATTTTACACCATTTGCAATGCGATTAACAGAATAAAAATCCTAAAACTTCGTTTAAAATGTATGGCTGTTTTACATATTTTTTTTACACTATCCACGTTTGAATTTTATTTTAACCATGGAATTGGAGCCTTGATTACTTCTGTTTCGAATGCACAAACAAATAAACAAATGAACTGATGGTTATACATTATTACGATACAGATATTTTTTTATATCTAGAATAGGAACCAATATTAAACTTATTTGAATAGAAGCTTAATCGTTGCGAAACGTATTTTTGAGCTATAAGGTTATCCACATCGATCTTTGTCTGAAAAAAATAATTTACTAAGCGTTGTAAATACCAAATACCGATGCGATGAAATGGAAATAAAGGTTGCTATTTCTATCTCATCGCTTATGCAGTTAAATTAATGTCTTTCCTTAGTAGCGATAATGCAACGTGTTTTTTTTATAATACGAAAGATCAATTGGCAATTCCCGTTGTTAATCCACTGGATGTTGGCAATTAACCTGTTGCTAGTCACTTGGGGATGAATTCAATGATACTGAGTGAATGTTGAATTAATTGTATTATGCCAATGGGACGTTTTTAAGGTTTCCTTTCTTTGAAGATCGTTACAAAAGCAAATACTAATCAAATACAATTCAGTACAATTCAATACAATCAAATACAATCAATACCAAATACAAAATTTCAATCTTTTAGATTTCGAATATAATTAAAAATAATCTGTCGTACGCTTCCGTAAATTCATTAAAACATATTTAACGTTTTAATTTAAAAGAACTTATTTTAAATGACTTAGAATAGTGAAGAGTAATATCTTTTATCAGCACTGGAAAGCATTAATTTGCAATTCCAAAAGATAAGATATCTAAAAAAACGTGTAAATACTGGACTGTTAAATACCAAGTAATGATATGATTATTTAATGCGTTTAATTCTAAGCTAACAGTAGCGCATTTAATATCTCTGCAGAAGAATTTAATAACAAAAGTGCCCAGTATAGAACATTTCTCTTTTAGAAATTAAAATCAGTGCTCATGATAAAATATTTTAAGGTGTACATAAATTGTAATTAAAAGTAAATTGTTTTTAAAATGCACTATTTAACTTAATTACCTTTTCTTCCCAGTATAAAAATTTGTGACCTTACTTTTGACTTAAAATTATTTTCTTTACAATAAAAGTTTTGCGGGAATATTTTTTATACACAATTACATAGAAGTAAAAAAAAGTGTCAGTTTTCAACTTTTAAATATAAAATTATTTTATAGTCTCCACATTATTGGCACATTATATTATGGTTACTGAGCATTTCTAATGTATTTATTAAACATTAAAATCTCTAAACAACAAAATGAACGTCGAATAAAATTTTCTTCTAATACATGCATAACATAAATATTCATTTATTTTTACTTCTTTTAAAGAAGTTTTATGCATTAATTTTTATTCCTTAGACTTAATCTCATTTATCGGGTGTAATATCCGTTGTACCAAGGAATAAAAAAAATATTGATGCAAATAACTGCTTAAAAGTGTTTTTTAAATTATAACTTTAAATTAATTTGCTTTATTTTAATTATATAAACTTTGTTAGAGCTTTGAAGCAATATGAAAGTTATATGTTCCGATCCCAGGACAAAAATATTGAGGACGAAAGTTCAAGAAAAACAAGGTATTAAGTATTAGTAGCCCAACAAGAATTGTTATTTACTTTAATTAATTAACTTTCTTTTAGTTCTAAATTAATATATTAATCCCAAAGGCTTAATAGTAATAGTAAATTTAATATTAATTAAAATATTCTATAATCTCCGTAATGTTTATGGAAACATTTTTCTCCAAGTATCATTCTTCTTGATCAGAGAATTACACCAGAGTTAAAAATGCGAGATATTAACGCCATTTGCACGTTCAACAGTTTTTTCCGCCTTCTTCCTCTGTTTACCTAATTTTCTTACTTTTGCCTTTTTTATTCCATTCGATTAGAGAAAATCTCGGGAAGTTATTTGAAGAGGGCATTATCATCTTAGTCTGTGATAAAGGAATCCGATGAAAAAATGTAATTAAATATTTTATCGACCCTGAATACCGAATCTGGGTTCGAAGTGAATTCGAACATTAATTAACGAAGCTGCGTGTCTTATTCGGGTTGGAGTAGAGACGACAAATTAGATTTCATGAGGACGCTCGATTGCTTGCGCATTTATTAGCCATTCAAAAAATAGAGTAAACTTTACGGAATTCTTTCAAATAACAAAACTATGGAGACTTGGAGAAAAACATTAATGATAAACTAGGTAATTTCAACAGTAAAAAGCTTATATGTGCAAGAAATTATTATAATTGCTGTTTGGGGGGGGGGGGGGTATGAAGTTAAGGTATGTAATGAGCTAATCTACTTAATTTAAAACTCAAAATAATTGAATTTGGATGTGTGAAATGCTTAAAGCTATGCAAGTGCTTTATTTATCACTTTGTTCCTAATTAGTTTCATTTTGGATTGTAATTCTTCAATTTTCGATAATTTAATTGTTGTCTTTGCTCTCAAAGTTATTTATATTTGAAAATGTCACGTGTGGTATTTTTCAACGATAAAGTATAAAAATGATTCATTCCCTTATTCTGAACTAATCAAATTCCTTCTATCATATCAACAGGATTTTGTGCAACTGAAATGATATGTTGACGATACATTGAAAATGGGTAAAAACTATTTTTTTTAAAGTTGGGGCAATACCTTTCCGGTCTGTTAGAGTTACTGTAGAACTTGGTAATAATAAGTTATATTGTTACAATATGCAAAAATATCCGAGTTGCATTCTTGAATTAAAATTATTGATAATTTTTATATTCAGTTAGTTAATGATATAGTTGTCTACTTTCGGTAATTTCTACTAACGGTTAATATTATAATCTTAAACTGCTATAATTGGTTATTATATCTAGTTATTATCAATCTATTACTAAAGTAGGTAATTGTAATAGCCGTTAGTTACTTTTTTATTGCATCCCGCGCTTATAATAAATAATATATAGCTGGTTATTAGTAAAAAATGGCTTTAAATTTGAGCATCGTTATAACAATTGTAGCGCACGTTTCCCAATCAAAGGCATACATTAAAATGTAACTTAAATTACTACTACATTTTCTTTTTGATTTCATAGAAATATTATATTTCATTAAAAATGGTACTTAAAACGCGAATATTTTTACATTCCATCACCATGAATTGAACTCATTTAATTAATATTTGCATCTTATAAAAAAATAAGTTCCCCCAACCAAAACTTAAAAAACCCGTTTTATATTTCCAAAAGTATAATTTTTTTTTTATTTATTTCAATTTTATTGTATGTTATTAATTTAATAAACTTCGAAGTTAAAGATATTATAACCAAACAAAGAGTACACGGAAATTCCTTGAAACGTAATCCCATTCTAAAACATCTCTAGTATTTCTGTTGGTAATCAATACAGTAAATAGTTGTTTTGGTTTTTGTCTATGCAAGTGCTTTAGATTTGAATGATTTTTAGTGCAAGTAGCCAAACTAGCATTCTCGACTTCTTATTTAATTCCATTACTTTACAAAAATTTATTATTTAATAGACTATTCATATTTCTATTGAAATATTTGAATTAAGATATTTAAAAAATGGACTTGTATGCATACACAGCAACCACTTCAGTTTATTTAAATGTATATTCGCTAATTTGGTATATTTTATTCCTTAAACTTAAAGATTTTCTTTATTTACGAATTCATTTTCTAGTTTGTATAAGGCACTTCAGACCACACTTCGGAGTTTTCTAAAAGTGCTTCTACATAAATTTTTAAGAAATATTAGTATATGAATAGTTGGATAACGGAAAGGACCAGTCAAATATAAAATATTTAAAGTTTGACTAAATACAAGAATTTCCTAATGGCAAAGTAACTATTAATTAGAGAAGCAGTGTTTGCTTACCCATTTAGTTCTTCAAATATTAAATAAGTTCCTCTTTAGAAACGTATATAAAGGAAATATTAAAAATACTGAATTGGTACTTTTAAAATGATTTTGGAGAGTTCGGGTAGGAAAGAAATTTATTATGTAAACATTTTTGGCAACTATGGGGAATTCTTAATTTCAGAAAAATGACTGAAACGAAAATGCAACCAAAGAGGGTTACTCCTGTATGCATTATTGATAAGAAAGGATTCTTAATAAAAAGTATTGATGAGAATGATTGATATATTTTTGACGTGCACTTGATTCAAATATTCGATATCACGATCTGTTAAAATTGTTTACCTTTAAGATAGAGAGGGTTTCATGGTAACTAACGAAAGGACTGGTTAGAAGTAAATTAAAAGTGTATACATTCTACGATTTCTTTTACGTCTGCTATTAGTGAATGTATATATCTTCTCTTTAGTTTTGAGATTATAAGTAGTATGAGTACACTCTTGTTAGTTTCGCAAACCACGTCGATTTAGATTATTAGTAAGGAATGTTCGAAATATATCCAATTACTAAATATCTTTTCCAGGAATAGTTAAGAAATCTGAAAAACTTTAAAGATGTTTTTTTAATCTAGGAATAAAAGTCTATATACATGAAACTTTTTAACATATTTAGATGATTTGAATAATTGAATTGTGTTTGTTGCTATAAGCGTTCAATGGACATCATCTTGTGCTTGACGATAGATAAACCTTACACAACCATACTGTGGATTAGATCTACAGCGATTATTTGAGAAAGCATTGAATTCGAATATCTTTTATCTTTAGCATGCTAGGATGAAGCTCTTCAAACACATGATGCGTAGACAAAAGTTATTTCTAAGTATATTAAAAAAATTATAAAACAAATAAACCATAATGTATTTGTGAAACACGACTATATTTTGAAACAAAAAAGCTGAATGAAACCGTCTGCATTTCGTGAACTGTTGATTAAACTAAGAGAAAGCTTGTGCATCCAATTATCTAGTATCATAAATTAAAGAAAAAGGAACTACTTAACTGAATTGAATTTTTTTAAAGGGTATGAAACAATAATTTTTTGTAGATAAAATAGATATAAATATGGAAGGAAGTAAATTATTAATCGGGTTACTTTAGTTTATAAAATGTTTGTCTCAGAAAAATATGGACTATTTTACTCAATTGTTTTTAATTTGAACGCTAGAAAAGAAGCATTCCCATACTGCTGCTAATTCCTTCAATGATAATATGATAATTTTTTTCATTCACAACTTTATTGTATTGATAAATATACATATGATAAAATAAATAAAAAATTAAGAAAAATATGGACTATTTTACTCAATTGTTTTTAATTTGAACGCTAGAAAAGAAGCATTCCCATACTGCTGCTAATTCCTTCAATGATAATATGATAATTTTTTTCATTCACAACTTTATTGTATTGATAAATATACATATGATAAAATAAATAAAAAATTAAGCAGCAAAATAAATTTGTAATAACATTTCATGTCATTAATTTATATAGTTAAAACGATTTTTTACTGTTTTATTTCATACAAAAGGTATAAATATAAGGGATTTAAATATTACAAATATCTATTAAAATGATTAAAGTTATATATAATTACAATTTATATAAAATGTTTACATTGGTTTTTTGACTTATTCAATAAAGGGTTATAAATAACACTAACGATGTGAAATACAGCTAATAATAAAAACTATAAAAATTAAATAAAAAAAAAGTTTATATCCGAGTATTATACAATACATATTTCCAAACAAATGGCATAAGTATTTGTATAGGGTTTCATAAATGTCAGCAAAATATGTCCTTTTATATTAATGTAATAATAGAAGTAAGCAGACATTACAAAAAGAATAAACAGTATTCAGTATCTCCCAATTACCAAGTACACTTTACTGTGTTGGAACTTTTCGGAGAAGGCGGAATAAATTTTACGTTTCAAGATTCTCAACCAACTAATTATCTAGCATCAGTATTCATTTAAGCAAGCATATCCATTTTACTTATCTATAATTGCAATATGAAACAGCGGAGTCATTTGAAAGCAAGCGTACGTCGAAAACTTCATCTTTCCCCTTGAAAAGATGAAACATCTCTGAAGTTTTGAAGTAATTTGTCATCTCTGGAAGAATCAATGAGCATTGGAACTTTTGTTTTACATTGATGATAAGTTCAATAATTAAAATAAGGGATCGTTCATCATTTGAAAACTTCTTCGTTTTTTTGTTCAACTTATTATCGTAAAAGTACAGGCTAAAAATAACTTCAATTTTATTTAATTGTTTGGTTTTTTTAGACAGTTAATGCGTTGTTAGTAAGAGTCCTTAATTAATAAAGAATTCCTACCCCATTGCTTTGCTTCAGTTAAGTATTTATGAAGACAAAGAAGGTTATCCTTGAATATGCATTAAAATGGCAGACAACGCCCTTCCAGATGCCAAATTTAGATGCGATTTTGAAAGAATAAACGACTGCATTTTGAAACGGCAAAATGTCTGTTAGATTTTAAATAAAACAGTTCCTTTCTGCTTTGAATTTCTATTGAACATGGATAATTTATCATGAATAGTTTTAAAATAGGCATGTTTATATATTTTTATAGTAGTAATTTGACGTTAAACGTATCCAACATATTTCAAGTTAATCAAAGATTTTATGGCTAGTTAAAGAAAAGTGTGAACTATAAAATTGATTTTAATGTTAAATAAATAGAAAAAGGTATTCTTTTTCAAACTTATTACTTATTCAGTTACCATTTACTCTTATATACTTTTGCTTTTAATTACCCATAAATAATTCTTACAACAACTTTAGAATTAAGCGCTTTCTATTCGCTTTTTCTCTTGTCCTCTTACAATGAATTCACGGTGTTTCCATGGAAACTAAGTATTTGAAGTGAAAGGGGAGGGAAAAAGTGACATTGAAAGGCCCATTCTAAGAAAATATTATAAAGGTAAGAGCAAACTTTAAACTAATTAAATCCCTGATGTGTTTCGATTTATTAGAGATAAACACTACCGCTTTAAATTATTTTTTATTGTAACTTCTGTTATAGAGGACAATAATTTATTGTTTTTATTTAAAACTAGTAGCTTGACCACACGTTGGTGGGGGACCCGTTAAGGCATATACATTAAAAAGTACGTATATAAAAAGTAACTATATTTAATAGTACTTATATAAAAATTGTCTTATTTTTTTACGCAAAGGACTTGGGTGTTTTTCTATCTACAGAAGATTCTCTTTTATTATTATAAATTTGTTATTTTGGCCAGAAATTGTTACCTTTGTAGTATGGTTTATAAGACTTTAAAGTTGCAACAACGCAATTTTAGTTCATTCTTTACATCAACATAAAAGATAATACCCACATAACAACGGGTTCTTAAACAGCAACAATTTCATAATATTTATGGATATGCTAGAGTGAAAATAACTTTTGTAAAATTATATAAATACTTTTTGTAAAATTAGACAATTGCGCACTAAAATTGAAATATTTTTATTACAAAAAATATTTGAGAGCAATGTAGGCTTTAAAAACCCATAATATAATACATAAAACAGACAATAATTTCAAATCTGACTTCATTATTTCATTGAATTTGAGTCCTTGAGAAGTACTACGGAAGTACGAATTCTATACTTTTTCAAATAATATGTTAACTCACCTAATTGTCAACGGTAATTCAGACTTTATATAATAAGTATTATCGGTATCCAGTTATCTTTCTATGAGAATACTCAGTGTTGTTATGTTATGTCAATTTGCTTGGCCAAACTTCTGAATATCTAGGAATCTGAATTTTAAGAATTTTAACACTAAATCTTTGAGCGCTATGGCTGTTTGTTGTAGTTCTGAACCCACAATAGTAAAGAGTGTACAAAACTAATCATTATATCGGAACTGTTTGTTCTCTTGACAATACGTATTGAAATCATTTTTGATCGTTTTCTTTATACTTATATAACATTGAATTTATATACAGATAGTACATTTCTACATCTTTTATATATTTTTGTGGCTATATTTCTCTTTATATGCATTCTAAAATTTATCTTTGTATTTTCTGTTCTCAATATAATTAACGATGCCAAAAAAAATGAGTGAGGGCAAAACAATTTAATTTTATATTAGCTTAACCAAGCTTATAATTTCAAACTTCTTTTAAAATTCACTACAATCAGTTGTTAGATTAACTTTTGAATTTATCATTCTATACCATTTCTTATTTCCAACTTTAATATTTGTATGAATAAATTCCTTTACAGATTAACACCTTTGTACGTGCTACATTCATACTTTATTGTGTTGATTCTTCCATTTTGAATCGCAAATGCATGCAGTAATACGAAACAATTAATCTTATTCTTTTATAAATAATTGCTTTTGTTGTTGTTAGCATTCCAGATTTAGAAAGATTAATTATATAACATCATTTGTACCCGTGTTGCGGGACTCTTTAAAATAAGTCAATAAATTTCTTTGTAACAACTTTTACAATCCCTGACACTTTTACCTTTTTTATCCATTGTTTCCAAAACAAAATCTTTGGAGCAGCTCAACGTTTGTAAGACATTTCTAGTTTCTTTCTACCTCAAAGACATAAATAATATCATTCAATCGTTAAAAAACCTTTAAAAAAAGTTCAAAAACGAAAACCATTTGCACAATAGGAAAATACTTTAACACAAAATTAATTAAAGAGTTCCTGGTCTTATTATCGGAATAACCTACTTTCCACCGCCATTTTTGTTCTTCTTCATTTCAATTCCGAAGGAGAAATTAATCTTTTGCATACCTCCAACAAAGAAAGTTATCTCGCAGGGGACAAAATAAAACGCCATCTTACATTCAGCTGTTACTGCAAATATCTATAAACAGTGGGGATGAAATTGCCACTTAAGGTTGCAGGGACCCCTTTATCCACTACTCTCCATATGAAAATATGCAATTTAAATATATATATATATATATATATATTTCTTCGTGCACAGACAGGGAAGGAAAAAACAAATAATGATCTCTTAAGTGAAAAGAATCCGGAGAAAAAGGCGTTGAAAAATCAATTGTTTGAATTCAGTTGTGGCGATGCATAATGTAGAAGGGTAGGAAAGTTTCCAACAAGACTCGTTACGTCCCCGTCGTGTCGGCCATTTGTTGGGGGAAGCTTCGCAGTCTAAGTCCATTAGCCGCGTTCACATTCTTACCTTTAGAGAGCGATGCAATTACGCGTTGATGAAGACGATACCATTTGTTACGCATGGAGATGAGCCAACCTAACAACAAAAAACCAATAACTGCGGCCTGCCTTCGTGTATTGATTGCCTTTCTTTTGAGCCTGTCTTTGCCGCTACTTCAAAATTTACCTCTCGGGGGCACTGAATGAATTAGACCTAATAGATATCAGTATTCCGTACTGGCTTTTTCTCATGCACATTTCTCAAGGGGGGATGTTCTGTTTGAATTGTTTTAGTATTCCATCGTACAACAAAAAATTATAACTGATCCTTTTTTTTTTAGTTAATCGTTAGCTTTATTAGTATAAGTACATTTAGGTTTACAAATTACATTATATGATTATTATATTATCGAACACAGAGTGTAATATTTGTTTTATAGGTTTGATTTTTTTGTTTAAGAAATTTATGAGCTATAGAAATAAATTAATAATATAGCTGTTTTTGTTTCTACGCAATAATGCGTTATGCATTTATGATAATTTTTTAACACTTTATGAAATACTGCATCTTTGAGTTGTACATATAATGTGGATTTTTAATAAAACTTCCAATAGTAAGATCAACGTCAGGACTATATTTTTGCTGGATTGTATTCCATAAATCCAAAAAAATTATTTTAACATAAGAATGTTCTATGAATGTTTTAGATCAAATGATTCTTTGAAATGTTTCAGAGTATATCGTCGACACATGCGGAAGTCACGTACTTCTTGAAATAGCTGATGATAAACGTCATATTGTGAAATGGCAAAAGTTAATTTTTTGAATTTTCTCCATGTCACATATGCGTGAAACATATATTTCTCATATCATATTTTTTATGCATGCTTAGAAAAAATAATATAAAATAATATATAGCATTAATTGGAAGAACAAATTTAATGTGTTAACGATAATTAAATGTTAAAAAAATTTGCAACCCAATTTATATTAAATTATACATATTTATAACCATTAATGAAATTCTGTGCTCCTTATCATTTGTCTACTTTTATTCTGAAAAATTAGACTGGTTAGTGAAAATAAGATATTTTATATGCATCCATGATTTTTTATTTTTTTTACCAACTAATATTAAAATATGAAATAAAAAAAAGTATCTCACGATTTTAAAAGCGTATTATTTTCGTGAAAAAATGTATTTTGGCTTATTTTCAAAATTAATTGATAATACCTTTTCACCTGATACAGCACACAATATGAAAATTTGTCAAAAATGTAAGTAACCACAGAATACTAAAATTAAATATATATAAAAAAAATAGTTTGCTTCTAGTTTCGACTTTTTATGCATAAGTTTTGCGCTAAATTTCATTCACATCGATCAAATCGTGATTAAAATCTCCAAATTTTTAAGTTGCATACAGTCAAAAATCACGGGGACTTCCTTATATAATACGGAACACTGAAGAATTTAGAAAAATCTTGCTATAGATATAACAACAATGTTAAGAGTAAAAAAAGAAACAAAACAGGTGTGTGTCACGAAGAATGCCAAAACCCCCACATGTTTCAATTGTTCTTGAAGAAAGTGTAATGATACGTTGCAGGACTGAACATATTTCTTTTTATAGGTGTGGCAGGAAGTTGGGAAGAGTGGTGGACTTACGACGGAATATCTGGTAAGTCCATTTTTTAGATAATCTGTTTTCATGAACCTTTTAAGTTCTAAAATGATCTATACCTGACGGATAGTAGTTAGGTACTTATCCTTATA